>VXBU01003006.1:48750-59252 GCA_013400315.1 Bombycilla garrulus | reverse complement strand
AAAAAAAAAAAAGAAGAAAAAAAAGAATGTTACTGAGCAACTGCTGTCTCCCGAGCTCTCATAAAAGGCTTTATGTGCGTTTCCATCCCAAAGACACAAGCAGCCCCTCCTTCCATACGGGAGTGCTCGCTGTCATCTGTGCACGTATTTATGGCCTAATGAGAGGGTCCTGAGGGTCACATGGGACTTACGGCTACATATATATNGGCTTGAGTTTCCATGCGCGACAAGGGCATGAGGCGCATCCCATCCTCGGGGAGGTGCACACGGGCTCGGGGAGCTGCTGTGGCCGGGGGACGCCTGGGCGAGCACAAGGGCGGGGAGCCCTCTCGTTTCCCTGCTGCTGTTCCCTGCCTGTGAATTCAGCACTTTCTGGGGAAATTTCATAAAAAGAAAGAGAATAATATATAAAATAAGGCCGTTCTCCGTTGCCGGAGCCCCTCTGCCGCGCTGGCTGGGGCGGGTGCGGTGGGCGCGGGCAGCACCCCAGGGGCTGAGCCCCCCGTCTCCGCCGAAGCCCCTCCTGCCATGAGCACTGCGGTGAGCTGCCAGCTGCGAGCAGTTTCAGCATTTCACTGCTTCCCCCTCCTCGAATCCACCGCACTTCCCGGGTCGGGGCTGCCTTTGCATCCTTCCTACAGCATCCTGGTGCGCGCTGGGATTTCAAGGGCTCTGGAGAAGGCAGTTTGCTTTTAGGAAGCCGGTTCTGGCCTGACTCTGGTGGGAGTCCCGGGGGCTCAGAGGGAGGGGAGACATCCCGCGGCTTGCAGCGCACGCTCCTGCAGGGGCAGGGAGCTGCGGCCGGAGCCCGGGCGGGAGCTCCTCGGGCACGTTCCCCGCACAGCCGCCGCGGGAGGAGGCGGCGGCCGGGGATCCCGGGGCTGCCCGCCTCCCGGCCCCTTCCCTCTGCCCTGCCCGTACCTGGCGCGGTGGGCGTCTGCGCTGGCCGAGCGGGGGATGCTAAAGGAACGGAAAAATTATCCCCCGCACGCCGCTTTTATACTTTCTGGAGCTTCCCCAAAACAAGCGGCAACCTCAGATCGCTAGATCTGTGAGGATTTTATACACACTCCCTCTCCCGGAGCAGCACTCTGCTGGTGCATTAAGCACTAGCTGTAGGAATATGCGGACATAAACATTTGTGGGGGCATGGATTAAAAAGCTGTGCATCACCTTGGGTTAAGGGCTCACTCCTCAGGGCTTTTTTGGTCACTGGCTCCTCCTCTGTAAAACAGCTGTTGGAAATTTTGTTCCCCGAAGGACAACGAGTTCGTTTTTTTTTTTAATTTATTTTTCCCCCCTCTCTTGGCGGAGAGAAGGTAATATCGTGCTGGATATAGGGAGGGGAGAAGGGATAGTCACGAACTGTGGAGGTATATCACCTCAAAGCATGTGCTTCCACACACATTTTTATTTGGGATGGCCGATCTCTGTAATATATGTCTGTAGTCTTACGTCATTCGTAGTGCCATTTACTCGCGCGTCTTTCATTTTTTTGAAAACAAAGGTATTTTTTTAATTGTCCAACCCTAAGAAGATGTAGCCAAACATAAGATTAAAAGAGTATATCTTATTAAAGATGGGCGGCGATGGTTCCCACTACAACATCTCATTAAAATCGACAAGAAAATTGAGATTGAAACCTGATAAAATCATATAATATATTCTGAGTGTAAGATGTATAAGCATAGAAGGTGTTTAAAACGGTAACATTTTTTCTTTTGCCTTTTTTTTAGGTTTTTTTGGGAGGGGGGTTGGTTGGTTGGTTGGTTGATTGGGGTTTTTTTGGTGTTTGTTTTTTTTTTAAGTAAAGTGGTCATTTTATTTAATGGTCTACACACATGTTTGTGTGTGTATATATATAGATAGATGTATACACATACAGATATATATATATATTTCCTTCTTCCTGAAGAGAGCTCTTCAGAACACCTGTTGCAAGCCCCAAAACAGAAGAGCACACTGTAAATTCTTCCTGTGATTTTTTTTTTTTCAATGATAAGCACTCCTTCGTCAGGGACAAAATTGCTACGGGAAAACTTTACTAAGTAAACGTCCACGAAAATATCTTCGAGGTTGAATTAATTTTATGTTGGGATGAAAAACGTGCCTGTTCGGCCCGTGTTTCCCCAAGCATGACACCTCCGAGGAGATCCCTGGCAACTTTCTGGCTAATTTATTAAATTCTATGGAAACTAGATACTGAATATGCTTTTCATGCTGACTTCCTAAGCAGGGGGACGGAAAGGGTGGTAAAACTAAAAGACCTTGCAGGGAGAGTCAGGAAAAGCACCGTTTTTCTCCTTCGCCTGTCTGGGGGCTCTTTCTTGGGGTTGTGCGCCCCCGGAGCACCGGGCTGCCCGCGGAGCCCCCGCTCACCTCCCCCAGCCTCGCCGGCGGCACCCAGGGCAGGGAGCGAAGCCGCTGGAATTATTTCCTCCCCCCCAGATGTTGTCCTGGCATTTAAAGGGCTAAATCTCAACTTCCAGGCACACAGCTGGGGTATGTTGTGACCTATCAATTCATAACAAGGAGGCATTTTGGAAAGACTCGTAAGGATATTTATTTTAAAATGTGTGCTGAAAAGATATATGCTGGGGGGGAGGAGGGACAGGGCTGGGCGTCTCGAGTTTTGTTTCTAAGCCATAACGGCACAGTTCGAGCTGTGAACAAATGGTTTCCAGAGAATAGTTCTTTTCTCTTTCTTTGCCCTGCAAGAAGTTTGTTTGAAGTTCCCGGAGTTTTGAATGTTAAATAATATTAATACCAAAATGAATACTTCGGGGCTTCTTGTTTTAATTTTGAAAAGCTGGCATGGGTGGGTTTCTTTCTTTCTTTCTTTCTTTCTTTCTTTCTTTCTTTCTTTCTTTCTTTCTTTCTTTCTTTCTTTCCTTCTTTCTTTCTTTCCTTCTTTCTTTCCTTCTTTCCGTCTTTCAGTCTTTCCGTCTTTCTCTCTTTCTTTCTTTCCTTCTTTCCGTCTTTCTCTCTTTCTTTCTCTCTTTCTCTCTTTCCTTCTCTCTTTCTCCCTTGCTTGCGTTCTTGCTTTTTCTTGCTTTCCTGTTTTCTTTCCATTTCTTGCTTCTCCCCTCCTTCTTGCTTTCTTCTAGATTTCCCTCTTTATCTCTCGCTTTCTCTCTGTCTTGCACTCCCACTCTCTCCCTCTCTTCCCTCTCTTTTCTTCCCTCTCTCTTGCTGCCCCTCACTCCTCCACCCTGCTTTTCCCCCCTTGCTTTTGGAAACTCCTTTTTTCAACCGGACTGTGTTAGGGATATTGTTGCTGGTAAAAGAAATAAATAACCCAATAAATAAAGCAGGCTCCTGTTATGACAAGTTCCAAGCCAGAGCAACGTTTTATGGGTTAAAATAGCCCTTGAGGAAAAACAAACACACCAAAAAAAAAAAAAAAAAAAAAAAGAGAGAGACAAAAGCGTTCAACGACAGGTCTGCTGTCAGTCGCGAAGGTGTGGGACGGGGCACAGCCCCAGCCCCACTGCGGGCAGCCGTCGGTGCCCCCGGCACACGGGGAGCGCGGCGGACACTGCTCCCGGGGAGAAGGGAGTGCAGGATCAGCCCGCAGGGTCAATCACCGGCAAACCCCCTGCACAGGGCGCGACGGTTCCCTCTCCGCCGCTTTTCTTTCTTTCTTTCTTTCTTTCTTTCTTTCTTTCTTTCTTTCTTTCTTTCTTTCTTTCTTTCTTTCTTTCTTTCTTTCTTTCTTTCTTTCTTTCTTTCTTCCTTTCTTCTTTTCTTTCTTTTCTTTCTTTTCTTTTCTTTTCTTTTCTTTTCTTTTCTTTTCTTTTCTTTTCTTTTCTTTTCTTTTCTTTTCTTTTCTTTTCTTTCTTCCTTTCTTTCCTTTCTTTTCTTTCTTTCCTTTCTTTCCTTTCTTCCTCCTCTGCCTGCGTGTTAAAACTACTGCGAAAATAGCGAGGGATCAACGTCAGCTCTTTGTGGAGGCTGGACGCTGCCGGATCACCGTCGGTTCAACCGGGCGCTATCCCCGGTTATCCTGCCGCCCGCCCCTCGCTGCCGCCTGGGTGGGCAGCCGCGGGAGCCCGGGATCGCTGTCCGCCCGGAGCCCCTGCTACCCCGGGTAACGCCATCCCGCTGCCTCTGGGCACATTCTTCTGTAGAAATGGAGAGAGAAAATAAAGAAGTGTTGGTAGGGGGACTGTAGAGAGTCAAAGCCCGAAGATGGTTTGTTCCTCGGCAGATCCTGGGAGGGGGTTTCACTCCGGCCGCGGGGAGCCATTCCCAGCCGGGAGCGGAGTGGATCTGCCTGCCCGGAGAGGGCCGGAGGGAGGGGGTGACGGCCGCGCTGGGAGAGGTCCCTCCCCGGCGAGAGAGATCCCTTCGCTGCTCTAATCGCTTGCATGTGCCTGAGCCCTGAGCAGCCCCGCTCCGAGCGGCGGCAAATACCGTAACCACTCGCGTGTCGTAAATCACAGAGACCTCACCCTGGCAGGGAGATGCCGGGGAGGCGTCCGGTTTGTCTGCAGCTCTGCAAGGCACGGGAGGAACCGGCCTTGCTGCTTCCCTCACTTCCCTTTTCCCTCTCTCCCCCTCAGCCGCGTCCTTCACGGATGGTGATACCGCAGTGACTCACTAGCACGTTTGGGTGTAAGGGAGACTTTTTGTCTCTCCCCCCCATCCCTATTTTTTTTTTTTTTTGAGTTGTTAACTCCCGTTTATGATTGAAATGTTACTCTCTGCTTTTCGTTTCGTTCTGGCTGCCATTGGCTGGCCTGGGTTTAATCAGAAGGAAAAAATGCTCGCCACAAATGTAGCTATTGTTTGGCTGGAGAGACGGGGGCCGGGGGAGGAAAGCGGAGAGAACGGGAGACCGTGAATGACAGTGACGGTGGGACCAGCCATCCGCTTCACGGAGTCCTGGTCCTGTGCTCAGCCCTTCCGAAAACAGAGCTCCCTCTTTCCCCAACCTGCTCGCAGCAGCACGCAGGGGAGCCGGGGGCACGTTATCTCAAGAACATAATGCTAATAAATGCGCTCAGATGTTGGACATTCCCCTTGCCTGTTTTATAGGGTTTCGCTGGTGGTGCTTAATGGGCTGGGTCACCGGGACTGATGCTAGCAAGGTTATTAGGATTAAGTAACCTAATGAATCGTATGGCCATTAGCGGGCTTTGAAAGAAGGTAGTTTTCCCTGTAACCTGGTCTCCTGTCTCTTAACAGGGGCAATTATTTTTAACTGTCTCTCAATCACAGGTCGGAGGGGGGCTTTTTTTTTTTTTTAAGTTTATTTGTTTAAAACCTCTCTCTGATGCTTAGAAATTGATTTCTCCACAGAAGGAGCCTGTCATTTTATCTCGGGGTTTCTCGGAACCTCCGAGCGAGCCTGACGCGGCGGCCGCTCCCGGTGCCTTTCCCTTCCGCTGGCCAAGGGCATCACTCGGGACGCGGCTCCGGGAGCGCTTGAGGAGGATTTGTACTGATTTTTCGCAGAAAAGGGTTTTTTCTTGCTGTGTCTCTTGCCTAAGCCAGGTAAGCGGTGCGAACGCTCGGTTCCCCCTCCAGCGGCTCGCTCAGCGCCGCTCCCTCCCGGGGAGGGAAGGAACCTCGACGGTTCCTTTCTGTCGGCGGTTTCCCCGCGCCGCGCTCGGGTACCGCCACCGGGACCCGCTGGGGGAGCGGGGAGGCCGAGCGGCCACAGAGGCAGCACCGGAGCCTGCAGTTGCCTTCTCTCCCCGGGGCAGCCATGGCCAGGGCGAGCGCAGGTCACCAGGAGCTAGCTCTTGACCATCCGCTTTCTTCTATGACCAGGAGAAACCAACCATTATTACTATCGTTATTATTATCATAATCATCATCAATATCATGATAAAAATCATTATCATCATCATTATTCTTATCTTTCCGGCCCCGAGGTTTAAGATTTTTTTTTTCAAACTTCGGTGTTTTCCCCCGCGAGAAGGCAGAGCTTGAATGTGGACGCAGGTAATTATGGTACCACGACCCTCCTTCGGGGAGGCCGGGCCGGCCGTGTGAATATCCGCTTTAATTAGAACAAGTGTTAACGGCTGATTCAGTTTGATCAGGTCTGAAATATTTGTACCGTGGTCATTTTCAGGACCGCTCACACTTAAAAAAACAAACAAAGGAAAAAAAAAAAAAAAACGGATGTACTGGCGGAAAAAATTAAAAAGGGGGTAAAAACCGGCAAGAAGTTGTTGGGAGAACAGTCCTTTTGTACGGGCGCCTCTGCGAGCCCGGCGGTGCCGACGCCGCTGAGCCGCTTGCGGGGATGGAAGAGCGCAGGGGTGTGGGGCCGCGGTGGCTGCGGGCAGAGCAGGGCCCAGCCTCCGCTCCCGGAGCCAAAGAAGATGGAAAGACCTTGCTTGGCGAGGCCAGGGCCCCCTGTGAAGAGCTGCCACTGAGCGGCGCCTCCCGCGCCCTGCGACACGGCGCTGGCAGGGTGACAGGCATGGATGAGCAGGCTGGTGGCAAAACTCGATGCCGTGTTTTCCACCTATAAAAGCTCACGGTCAAGCTGCGAGGGGCATCGCACCTGCCGGGCTGTCTGGCTCCCAGCCGCCAGGAAGGGGCTGCTCCTCGGGGGGCCCTGCGGCAGGAGCAGCGCAAGGTGTCCGCCAGTAGAGCAAAAGAAAGCTCCAGGCCGCCTGACTTGGAAAGGATCCACTTTCCCACAGCTTTTTCAATCCCCAATACTTTTCACACCCTGTTAGGAGTTAATACCGCCGAAACCGCTAAACGCTTCCATGCCTAAAGGTACGCCCCGCCAGGGGCTGCGCCTGGCGGCCCCCAGCCCCCGGGCGGGACGGGCCGCAGCGCGGGGAGCGCCGCCAGCCCGCGGAAAGGGCTCGTTTCCCCGCTGGAAATTCCTCGGATGCTTCCTACTCAGGCTAACACATCGGGCTGACTTTCTTTGAAAGGGCTTCGGCGGGCAAGGGAGGAAAGGATTCCCCGGATACCTTTTGGGGAAGAGAGGGCGATACCGCCGGAGCCGCTCCAGCTCCCTGGGTAATATTTCAGATGCCGGTCTCTCGGCGTGGAGAGCTGGCTGGGGGTCAGCTATGTGGCCTGGGCTCTGCAAGCAGCACTTCTGGGAGGCAGGGGAAGCCACACGGGGCTGAGGAGAGGAGGGAGGGGTGGGTGTGTGTGTATCAAAACCAGAATGGAACTTACCTGTAGCTGACGGATTTTGGTTTTGGTGTTTTTTTTGGGGTTTTTTTTTTTTTTGTTTGTTTGTTTGTTGGTTTTTCGGTGGTTTTTTTTTTTTTATTTTATTTTTTTTTTTAATGGGGGCTTTTTTTCAGGGGCAGTTTAGTCTCGCATCTTTCAGTCGCCGGCAGCCGGTGCCGCCCCAGCCGGCGGGCGGTGGGGCCGAGGAGGGCCCGGGGCAGCAGCAGCTCCGCTCCGCTCGCTCCGGCGGTGGCTGGCCTCGCCCCAGCGCCTCCACTCTCCCCGCACGGCCAAGGGCAGGGAGAGGGCCTCTTTTTCCCTGAGCTCACAGGGACCAGGCGATAACCGAACGCGCGCCGCAGGAAAGAGCCGATCGCGGGAGCGTTTCCAGTCCCATTTTCCCACTGAAGTTATCGCTGGAAAACGCCGGGTGACATTTCTTGCCACTCCATTCCAAACCTGCAAACACCGTCCCCGGGAAAACCGCTCGGCTGGGCGCTTCCCAGCTCGCAGCAGATGCACTTGTCTCCGAGAAGCACAACATTCGCACAGAAAACACAACTCTGCAATGCTCGGCGGGCCGGCCAGCCGTGCCCAGCCTTCCAAACAGTGGGACGTGTGGGCTGTCATTCAGAGCTTGAAGGGGTTTGTCCAGCGTGTCTGTCTTCACGACACAAAGTCCCGGAGTAAAGTGAGAGCATCTCTGTAGTCCAGAGCTGCAGTGCTCCCCTCCAGCCCTCCAGGCACAGGGATGTGCCTCTTCTTGCACCCCTCAGCTCATAATCAGCTTTTAATTTGCAGTAGTGCTGGGGAAGGTTGAGAAGCCAGGTCGGTGGGCACCACGTTTGCAGGACGTACCTTTAGCAATATCGTCCCCAGCCCCCTCCGAGCACTCTCAGCCCCGTGAGCTTAGCAGCACCCCTCAGCTTCCCGTTTGTTCTCCGTTCAAAACCCGTTAAAATCTTGTGGCGGGAAAGGCAAATCCACCGGTAATGGGCATACTTGGCGGGACACTCCGCAGCCCTGATGAGGTTTCTTTCCTTGCCCGTCGGAAAACGCCTTGCGGGATGGCTGCGGAGCGCTCCGCTCGGGGACAAACTGCTGGTGCGGTGCCAGGACAGCTCCCGAGGCACAGGCGGGAATGAGAGGCTGATTCCCAGGCCACGGACCCGCACAACCCCCTAGGCAGGTCCTGCAGCCTCTCCGCGCCGTTCCTGGGGCCGTGGGACCTCAACCGGGTTACATCCCTAGGGCTGTGCTCACAAAGCGGCAGCTCTCCCGCCTCTCCTTGCTTTTCTCCATCGCCCACTGGTCTCCAGCTCCCGGTGCCTCCCCGTGCCCACCCAGCCCGATCCCAGCACTGCACGCTCTCGGCCATCTCAGCAGGGCGGATGTCCCTATAGGATAGAGTCCCCTCCTCCCTCACGTTCCTCAGGCCTCGGCAGGCCTCTCAGTCCTGCCAAAACCGAGGGACCTGCCCTGGGGTGTGCTGCACTAGCCATGCAGACGCCCTCGCCGCTCAGGTGGAACTTCCAAGGGTCTCTGCTCCCGGCCTGCTGCTGGCCAGAGCCCTGGGGTAGGTGTAAACTATGCTTGCGTTTCATCTCGGTGGCACCATTTATTCAAACAGCGCGCGGAGTCCCAAGCCGAGAGCTGGGAGAACATTCAGGGAAAGGATGCTCTTTGCAGACGAGGTTGAGAGCACCGGGACCGGAGAAAGACGGGGGGGACAGTGCAGCCGGGGCCGGGCCTTGCCAGCAGCTGTGACCCGCGGGGAGCCGTCACCGCCTGCTGCCCGCGGCCGCCAGCTCCCCGCCCCGTGCGGGACAGGTGACAGCGGCACCAGTGGGATGCAGGCTCTCGTGTGACCCCGCAGCCCGGCCACCCCCGCCCGCAGGGCACACTCGCTTTCCCGTTCCCCTTCCCGGGAGCCGGGAGGGCAGAGACACAGGCAGGATGGGAAGGAGCAGAGCTCGTCTTTAAAGCCGAATGTCGCACCCACCCGAGCAGCGGCGGTGTGGGATCAAACACATCCCCCTGCCCACCCTCTGCCCCAGGTGCCTTCTCCCCGCGTGTGCGAGCAACACACTCGTACGATTAATTCGTGATAAATTATTACAGCAGAATATGTATTAGATCGTTTTAGTTACCTTTTTAAAGAATAGTGAGCCAGTCCCGCAATTTCCCTTCATTTGTTTCATGAGCTTGCAGATCTACAAGCAAGAAACACAACTTGGAGATTATTTAAATATACGGTTTACATACTAAAAATATTAAATTGTCCACAAATATACGATATATATGTAACCACATATCAACATGTATGCATAAATGCAAGTGGGGACTTTACTGAACGGCTCCGGTTTGCTAGTACGGCATGATGGGACACGCGATGTGCTGTGATGGGGTGTGATAACAGTGTCCTTTGGATGTGGAGCGGGCGCAAGGCTCTGCCAGGCTCCCCCTCCCAGGACCGAGCCCGCCCCTGATCCCTGGGAAAGGGACAGGGACAGGATTTCCCTGGCACTGCCCCATGGGGCAGTGAGGCGCGAGTGGCTGGTTGGAGAGACAGTACGGTGGCACCTCCGGCAGAAAGCGATCTTGTTTATCAGAGGATACAAGGGGTGACTGGAGTTGCGAGCAGACACCAACCCCCCTTCCTCAGGCCCCAATTAAAAAAAAAAATTAAAAAATTTGAAGGCGAGATCTCCCAGCTGACAGTAGGCAAACAGGGGGAGATCTCTCCTCGGTGCACTGCGTAGAGGTGAGGCTGGTTTTCCTTCATGTTCTTTTCGCAAAACTTATTCAAAGCGCCTTAAATTCTTTTCTGAAATTCGCGTGGCACAATCCAGAGCTCTCAAAAACCTCTTTATAAAAGGACAGGGATTTTTCTTTCTTTTCTCCTATAACTGTACGTCGAGGAGTATAAAAATCATGGATAAAGGCATACGTCCATAATCTGCTATGAAGTCACCATATAACGTGTCAGAACAATGACTTCAGACCTGACTCGTTCACTGAGTTAAAATAAATGACAATGAGGAGAGGAGAGGAAAGGAGAGGAAAGGAGAGGAGAGGAGAGGAGNTTCCCGGCGGTGTCTTGCACGAAGAGCCGGGAGCAGACGCAGAGCATGGCAGAGGGAGCTGCCGAGTCCCTGCAGCCAGGGAGCTGGAAGCTCAGAGCTGTTGAGAAGCGCTTCCTTTCCGCAGGAAGGTGGGGATTGCTTTTCAGGCCAGGTACGAGGCCAGGCAGGGGCCAGGCCGGCTTCCCGTCGGGTACGTCCCCTCTGCGGGGCAGCGGCCGGGGCACGCTCCGATCTGCGCCTGCCGGGAAGAAGACAGCA
>VXBU01003006.1:26137-48587 GCA_013400315.1 Bombycilla garrulus | reverse complement strand
GTGAAAAAAGGAAAAAAAATGAAAAAGCCACAAAATAAAAATTAAAAAAAAAAATAAAACAAAAACCAAAAAAAAACAAGAAGGGGGAAAATAAAGAAATAAAAGAGTGAGAAAAAGGGTAAGAAAAAGGAAGGAAAAACCGTAAAAGGCTGCCTCGTGTGCTGGGCGCGGCTTGGATCCTCACCTGGGGCTGTATGGTGTCATTTGTCGCCGCGATGGGTGTGTGGGGTGGCACCGCCCGTCCCGGCAGGAGGATCTGGTCTCTCGCCTTCCCACGAGCCAAGCCCGACATCAAAGGGCACGCGATAGACAATGTGGAGCACACATGGGAGGCTCGCAGCGCTCTTCTGTCAAAACGTGTTTCCTGGCGTTTTTCTGCCCTATCAGACCTGGCTCCCCAGCACCCTCGCGGGATCATAAAGAAGCAGCAGGGACCTGTAGAGATGAGTTGTGAATACATACGTGTACATACAGCTTCTCAAAGTGGGCCCAGGGAGCTGCCAATTTCCTTTTGTGCCTCCATGGATGGGGATACAGTGACCTGCAGCAAATTAGTAGCCATTGTCATTCAGGGGTGGTTTGAATTATCTTTTTGGGCCTCTGTAGATTTAATTCATCTCCTGCTATTTTTTTGTACAAATTAGGTGTCAACCCAAAGTCCAGTTCCAAACTCGCCCCTTGCAATCAATATCTCACCTTCTTTGCATCTACATCCGTCCAGCCAACATCTAGGTCAGACAAACACAGCAAATATCTCTACCACAAGTCCAAGAATCTGATGGATATTCCTTTACCCCTGCTGAATGACTGTATGTGACCTGTCCTATGATCTACCAAGGTCTGGAGTCACAGGCATGGGGTCATCTGACATTGGTTGTAATGGGAAATGGAGAAGGATTTTATGGCTCTGGGCTGTTGGAGAGCAGATAGGAGATGGTAAATGGAATTAAGGCCATTTGGTTCTGCACAAGGATTCAAAAAAAATCTTACAAAAAAAATCTTGCTAACATTTCAGGTAACGATTTGAATAAAGTTGTGATTTCGGAGGAAACTGGGAATTTACAACACATTTTAATGACTATTTGCTTTGATAAATTTTTTTTTAAAATTTTGCATTAATTCACACCATGTTATATTGAGAGGCTACCAAAAAAAAAAAAAAAGAGAAATCTGTTTGTGTACATCAAGTAACATACTGCAGTACACTACAATGTATGCTTCATATATATCTGTGTGCTCATTTCTCATTGCCACAACAAATCCACAGTAAAACTAAGTTTTTGCAGAGATTCCAAGGCACAGCGTTTAGAAAGAGTGGCTGCAATCCTTCATACCGTCTACACCTAGGAAGCTCCTATTACTTGACTGAGACACAAGCCTAGCTCACAAACAGAACAACACTGGGGACTGGGTGGAAATCTGGAGTTTAAATTTAGACTATCTATTTCATATCATCATGTCTTTACCGAGTAACTCCCCCGGCACCAGGAAAGCCACTGAGATGCCTGAAGTTCTGCTCCACACATGCACTGAAGCCTTTTGGTCTTGACAGGGCTAAGTGTGTATCTCTCACCTAATCCCATCAGGATTTGCAGACAAAGCATGTCTGCTCCCCAAAGGAGCTGCTCTGCCGGTACACATGTAGTCCATGCTCACACAAACAGGGATCTGCACGAAGCACAGTGGCACCAGCAGCCTCGTTTCTCAGAGCAGGTTGTTAGCCATGCAGGTACTGAAGGAGCCAGCAGTGTCCATCTTCTTCGTCTCTCTGCTCGGGGGAATTCACAGCCACATTTCCCTTAACCACGGTGTGTAGCTTACAGAATATCAGGCATCTAAAGGACAGGGATAAGAAATAGTCTTCTTTCTCTTGACGCTGCACTAATCTCCATATCACAATTGAGGATTCAGTCCCTCTTCCATTCTGTGGCAACACCAGAACAGCCTCTACCCAGACATCAGTATACTGTTGCAGAGAGGGAGAAGTAGAAGTTTAACCCTCCTAGAACTGAATAAGGTCCCCAGAGCCTCATACCTATATGTAAAAGAAGTGTTTTTCAGTTTCTGATAAAAAAGGTTTGTTTTCCACCACCTCAGTGCAAGAAAAGACTAAAAGCTGTGGAGCTGGGCAGACATTTCTGACAGATCTAGGCAATGCCGAGATGTTTGCAGGAAAGTGATGGAAGATTTTGTTCCCAAGGGGAAAAAGAAGGGAGGGGTTTTAAGCCTGTGATTTGTCAGTCTGAAACAGTCAATACTTTGGAAAAGGTGCAAACTGGACTGCTTTCTGCTTTCTTTGGGTTGCATGAAGTGGTGATTGACTTCTTGGTCCTGTGTCCTCAAAAGCACCAGAGCAGGGTGCCACTTATGGAGGCATTGTTGGCGCAAGATAACCACAGCTGGAGTGCCCAGGGGTTGCACACACCTGTGCACACACATCAGACACCTGTGCACACACATCAGACACCTGTCCTCAAGGGCAAATCCTGCAGGCTCTGTGCAGCCATCTCCTCTGCCCCCCACAGATGTTGCCGTGTCCTCGCCGTGGCTCCTCATCCTCCCCAGGTTCCTTCTTCAGAGCTCATGTCGCCCTTAACATTTAAAAAAAAATTTCCTTGTAGTTTTTTCTGGCCTCACATACAGTCTTTGTGAAGCCAGGACAAACTCATCACGGGTGAGGGAGTCTTTGATGTGCATCTGCATTGCTTAGAATGAAGGAACTCAAAGCCCCAAAGCCATGCACCTAATATCTGCTGAGGTTGCTTGAATAGGCAGTAGAGCATAAGATCCAAAAAGCACAACTTTTGAGGCATTTGAACCAAATCTTTAAACCAATCAAATTGAAACCAAATTTTCCTTCTGAACCAAATCCTTCATTCTGTTACTAGAGCCTGTCAAAGACATTTATTCCAATACATTTTTTTAAGAAGTCAGGGTTGATGCTGAAACAGAAAACTTAGTGCCTTACAGTGGCAATCAAAACTAGAATTCACATAGCTGATAATAAGGGGAGGTTTTGGGAAGTACAATTTCTGGTAAGGAAAGGAAGTGAGGGAAGCATGGTTCATGTGCCCAAGGCCTTAATCACCCCCTACCCCACCCCCATAAAAATAAGTACATAATTTATAATAATTCATAGCAGTTGGAATTGTCCTGACTTTTAAAATACTTTTTTCATTAGACAACCCTTTATTCCTTGTAAAGCATATTACTGATCTTAATATGCAGAAAATGCCATAGCTAGCAACTCAGAATGTCAGTGCCATTTTTGCTAAACAATGAGAATTGATGAGGTTTGGCAAGACATTAAAATATTTAACACTATAACTTTGAGAAGTCTTTTATGTGTTTGTACTAATAGGAAAATCTTTTAACAGGAAAAATGTTTTTCTCTGCTCCACTAAAAACTCCAGTGAGGGCTGATTCTGTTTGCATTAAACCCAATGGGAGGCTTGTTACTGACTTCAAAGTCTGTTCCAAGAGGAATTCCAGTTTGGAAAATCATGACTATGAAAAAAAAAAAATCATAGACTTTTAGCTACGTGACTAGTGCCATTTAAATTAGCACTTAATTATGTGCCCTAACACTTCAGAGTGTCTGGGGACAGCACATTTGGTCTAACCCAGAAAAATTGCACATTGCCAGCCTGAATATAGCGGATATGCCAACTCTTACAGCATCGTGTCATCTGAGGCATGGCACCAGGACCAGGTGAGGTGCCCAGGGAAGTCACAAGCCTGTGTCACTTTGCACTAAAAGTCTACATTTGTAACACATTTTTCTTTTATAAAATTATTTTAACTGCCCAGATCTTTTCTCCTATAGAAACCAGGCTTGTGCAGTTCTGGTTCATTGGCTGACTTGCTGTCTTCACAGCTTTATGTGCAGAGTGCAGAGTTTGGGTGAAGTAACACAGGAGGCATCAGGGTCTTTGTATTTAAGATGAAGGAGTAAAATTATTTAGGCTAACTACTTAGTCTAAATGAAAATTGTGATGGAAAGAAGATTGTAAACATCATGCCTATCTTCACCTTTCAGTACTGAGCTTGTGTGAGGGTATTCTGATCTTGAGCACAAGGATTGTTCTTTCCTGCATTTCTTTTAAAAGCTCTGTGCGCAGAGCTCAAGGTTCTGTTGGGCCCTCTTGGACATTTGAAAAAAAGCTGATACACTTAATTTTAAGCATGCAGCTCATCATCATCAGGTTTTCCTGAGGTGGGCAATTAAATTATGAGCATCATGTTATTTGCAAAGATCAGAATTGCTTTTGTACATCTGCAATCTTTCCTTTAACCCCAGAGGGTAGTACCTCTTGTAAGTGCCATTAGGAAAAGGGTGAAATGTAAAATTGGTACCCCGCAATTGTATTTATCCCTGTACACAACAAGCTAAAATGCTGGGATCTTTTAATAGCTTTTTCCATATTGGACTCTTTGTTTGGATGTGGTTTTCCTGATGTATCCTAGTAACATGTTTAGTTAATTTATATTGTGTGTATGTGTAGACAGATATACACACATCCATATGTATGCACACACATAGTCCTCATTAAGTAAGTGTTAAACCTCCCACAGCAGAGCTGGGTTTGGAGGGCAATAGGGCTGAAAACTGCGAGTCTGCTCCCTCTGCAGAGGAGTGAGTGCCACAGAGAGTGCTCCAGGGAGGCACACACAGCCCCGCGGGGATCCCCGTGCCTCTGCCGGGAAGCTTGCTCTGCCTTGTGCACCCCGGGCAGGACTGAAATCCTCATTTCTCACTGGGAGCAGAGCTCCAGGCTCACAGGCTCTCCTGGGAGGGTGAGTGCATCATCCCCCCCGTGCCTCACTCGCACGTGTGGAGCTGGAGCTCTTGGCCAGCCCCATGGTAGCAGCAGGATCGCTGCACTTACACTGGTGGTGTGAGGGCTCGATCCTTACATTGTCAGAGTACCTGAGCTGTTGCAAGACAAACTCCAAACGCAGAAACGTTTGGCAGATGATGAAGAAAAGAGGGATTCCACATCTTGCACAGCAAAACGCAAATATAACCTATTTATCTGGTGTTGGAAGACTCATTCTTCAAGGATTCAGTCCTGGCCATATCTGCCTTTTCTAAAACAAGCAAGTGCTGGTTCCAAGGCTTACAGTATGCACTCTTGGAAAAGCCACACACTCCTTATTCTCTTTCTTTTTTTTTTTTTTTTTTTGCTCCAGGCCCACAAACGGATCGAACCAGCCCTGCACTGTTGTATTTAGTCTATAGCAAAACTCCCTTCAAGGAAGATTCTGCAGACTTAAGGACTGAGGAGTTAGGACTGGGAGATAAGGAAAGGACATGAGTAATTTCCTCCATAGCTGGTTTTAAAAAGCCAACTGCTTTCTACATTCAAGCCAAAACTAAGGGGAGATGATCTGAGGCTAAGAAACATGCAGGATAATTTTCACACCAAATGTGAAAAATGAGAAATTATTTTAACATATTGTAACTTGTCATAAAAATATATGTGCCTTTCCAGCTTTAAAAAGACTTTATAAACTCTACTGTCTTTGATTTGATTTTATATTGATTTTTTAATTCATATATTCTTAAGAAAGCATAATGAAACACTTGATGTTTCTATTATCTTGATTAATGTTTCATTGTATAAGGATTTGGTTATTGAAACGTACGCTAAATATTGCACTGTAAATTGTGTTGTGACTTATTCAATACTTTTTGGAATTAATAGAAAAAAATCAAGCTTGCAAAAATGGTATTTAAATTTTTTATTTTATTTAGTTTAATAAAAAACTCACTTGACTGCACATTTCTTTGTTTTCTCATTTATTGAGTATGTATTTGAAGAAAAATATCTGTGTCTGTTGCATGTCATCTATCTAACACAAGAAACTGCTGCTGTTCTTAACAAGTTATTGAGAAAAATAAACCAGTTTGCACTTTGATTTCTATCACTCCTGGTGAGTGATTCTTCTGGAATAAACATAGCTCTAACACATGTAAACAACACAGGAAATTAATAACAAAATTCTTTGGATTTCTTTCAGATGCCACATACTTTATGTAAATATATGTGGCTTTCAATTTCAATGATTTTCCAGTAAGTAATAAACTTTGTTCATTAACCATTCTCTTAAACTAAACATTTATTACTTTATAAGTGTTATTTCAACTAAATCAAGTGGATGTCCATGGTAAATCGATGCAACAGATCTGTTCAACCATAGAAGCAGGATGACTTTTTTGAGTTTGGAAAACTCTGAGTTCCTATTTAAACTTCAAGGGAATGAGATGTAGTATAATACGTTGATTTTTACTGTGAAAAAATGTTGATAATATCTCTTAAAAATTAATCTACCTTTACCTCATAATCTCTGTGGGAAAACATGGGGAAAGTCCCATCAGTTGGATAAAGTTATATATTTGTTTCATGGATCTTGGGTTGCTAGTTTTGCACACAACGGGGTTGGTGGGTTTTTTCACTACCAGCTGTGATTTGTCATTATTTTCCTGGATGGATGAGTCAGGTATCTTTTCTAAAAACATAGCTCTTTTAAGTGTAAAATTTTAGAGATCTTACAGACAAAAATATTTTATATTTTCTGTACAAACAGGAAAAAAACATATTAAGAAATACTGTCATGATTGTCACAATATGTGTTTGAATTCTAAAGAAGTTGTTGGCGCTGGTCTTTGTGGAGGCTTTGCACACTTAGAAAACCCACTCCCAGGAGTCTGGGTGTGCAGCTCCTGGTGTGAAAAAACCCAACCACAATTAAAAGGTTTGGTGTCAGATGCAACAGCATCTTCACTGCCCTTCGAGCCCCAGGGGAAGCAGTCTGCTCTCAACCCAAGCTCCTCGCGTTGGGGCTGGATTTGGAGAAGCTCCTGTGCCACTGCTGAGCCCCCTCTGCTCACACAGGCCCTGGGCTGAGCTGGCTCCTTTTCCAGCAGCAGCCGGGGGGAGGTGGGCAGTGCATGGCACCTCTGCCTCAGGGGTCACCAGCACACACAGGGGCTGCTGCTCTGAGGCCCGTGGGAGAGATTTCCTTGTTCTGCCTGTGTCAGATATCAGAGCACAGCCTTGTATTTAACATGAGTGCTAGGCTTCTGGACTTTATCTCTTAATGAGGCACAGGCTAGCCTTGGGGGACACCGAATTATCACGTTTCCTGAGCGCTAGCTCGCAGCCAGCAGCGCTTATATTTGTGCATGCACTGGCCAGGAGTCTGTGTGAGGTGACACTAGCTCTGGCCCTCTGGCCACAGCAATCACATTAAAATGTCAGATACAACAGGTTTAGGCGTCTTTTGGTTCTGTTTTGTTGCACTGGATTTGGTTCAGATGTGATTCATTGCCACTTCCTGCATCTCCACGATGGTTCCTTCAGCTGTGGAGCATGGCTTGCACCTACTTCAAGCATAATGCAAAATCTCATGTATGTTTTTCGTACTGAGGCTTCATCTGGAATAAACATGGCAGGCCAGAGCGTGTGCAGTACACATCCTTGTTTCTCTTAGTAGACTGAAAAGGAAACAACAAAAGAAAAAAAAGGAGGAAAAAAAGGAAAAAGAAAAAGAGAGAATTTTTTTTAAAAACACACTGGATATATAAAGGAAGCACTCAAATTCCAAAACCTCATAGGACACCAAATTTTCCAGGCACAAGAGAAGTGACATTATCCAAACAAAACCCTAACACAGCATGGAAATGTGATGAAGAGTAGGGCTGGTATTTTCAGTAAAGCTCTAGACATATATGTAAATACAATCAAATTGGGAACACATTCTAGGGATTAAAGAGATCTGTGTAGCACTAGAAGAAAGGAGCAGCAGATGTAACTGCTAACAACAAAAGAAGGGATTTCTGGCCAAAGTTCAAGATTTTCTTGCACCCAAGCCCATTGTTGCAAATGAATCTGGACACAGTAAATAATTTTTAGTGACTTGTAGATCCAAGATTTTTGTTCTTTGTGAACTAGCTACCATTTACCAATATGCTGACTTTTATAAATGAGCTTCTTCAGAGCTGTTCAGCAAATGTGTTATATTCCTAGACATCATAGATAGATATCTAGGCAATGTCACTGCTCTCTTAAACTGAGCTGCTGCAGTGGCTGTGACTGACAAGCACTGATGGCTGAAGATAAGCAAAAAGATCTGTGGCCTCAAGAGCAGATTACCAGCAGGAGAGAGGCATGAACTCAAGTTCAAGCTGATGTTCAAGTTTTAAAGAGGTCCCAGGCATCACGATTCATAAGCCTCTCTTGATGAAGGAGAGAGATACATGATGGGAAGCTACACTTAGTGGAGCAATGGTGTGGGAAACACGACCCTTCAGGATAATCCAAATCTGATTTCAACTTCTTGGTGTCTTCTCTGGGCATCTTAACAGTAGGTATGAATCAAACTGTTAAAATTGGACTGCATAATTAGGAGATTTTGCCTGGTCAAGATAGGCACTAAATAAGTCACCTCAATTTCCACACATAGTTGGGAGTATCCTGAGCACACAGAAAGAGTGCTCAGCCAAAATTAAACTGGAGGTAAGACCCACCTTGACAAGCCTCTTACTCCAACTGGTCACCTGAAAAATATCAACAGTATAACATAATTAATTTAACACTCCTGTCAGTGTGTTGCACAGACCTGAATCCGATGAGTTAGGGAAGCCCATAAAAAGTGTTGTATTCAGTGTCCACACATACTTCCCAGGTTTTCACAGAAAAGGATGAAGTTTGACAACTTCTACGTAGATAGATGTTAGGAAAGCAAATGCGGATGATAGGGCCTTACTGTCCCCATCAAGAGGATCCTTGTCTCATGTTATTCAGCGGTTCAGTGAAAGACAGAAGGGGCTATCATGTTGTTCCAGTGGGAGACAAAGAAACTATCTTCTGACCATTAATTATTTTAAAGGGACTGGCAACAGCAGGTCTTCTAGATCTGGAAGGAAAGGAGCTATGGGGTGGCAACAAAGCAGAATTTCTCTGGTTCCCCAGATGTTCCATGCTGATGCCATAACCAAGCAAAGCCACGTGCAGGGCCTAACCTGTGCTGGGTGTCTCTCTGGCAGCCTGGCCACGTGCTGCTGTCCCAGCCCTACGAGATCACCACCATGGGGAACTGCGTCCCCCAACCCATGGCTACCATCCTGTTGCTCTAGGCAACCACTCTGCTCTCCTTTTCTTGCTGTAGGCCACTGTTCCTTCTCAGACTGAGCCTACACCATGAGCTCAAGCTCTCATCATCTTTACATTGGGGATGGCAGTAGATTAAACAATTAAAAAATAAGAGCAATTTTTCTATTTATTATTCAGACTGAATAATAAATTGTCGCACAATAGCTTTAGTTTTGCAAGATCTTGTTCTGTCAAACAAAAAGGGAGCAGATAAAAAAACTTTACAGATAAATTCACACTGCTTTTTTTTTTTAAGTCTTAAAGTCTGCATTCAAGCATTGCTATTGATGATCCAGCATGCTAAGCACTTTTTAATATCTTATTATAAAAGCATTCCAGCCTGCTTTAAAAAAAATGAAAATCTGGTTTAATATAAGAAGTCTGTAAAATTGCCAACTATAAAAGAATATCATACTCTCTCTTTATTTTTTTAAATTATTTGAAATGCTTCTGAATTCCCAACATACTTATTGGGATCCAAGGTTATGATCTAAGAGAAAAGATATGTTCATTTAATTAAAGTAGCCTTTTACATTTTTTAAAAATTTACTTTTGAAACATTCATATTGCCATTTATGAGCTTTGGGAGTAGCAGAGGCTCTGGGGAATGCTAATGACATGCAGATAGCCATGTGTTGCTCTCACCTCCGCTGTTTCCCTGGGACTGATTCCTTGCTGCTTGTGCCATGTGCAAAGTACTAATAATATATGTCTGTTTTATGAAGCTTTTTAATCTTTGATTGCAAAGTGCTTCATGCTTTGTTGCAGATGGGAAATGGAGGCACTAAAGATGAGCTGATTCGTCCTATGGGTTAAACTGCAGACTAGTGACAAAGCTTGGCTTGAGCAGTACCCTCCTAAGCAACCTGTGCTGGGTATAAAAGCCTACCATCTGAAACTGCTGACTCCTCCACAACCCATTGCTGCTGCAAATGCAAAGGATGGAGAAACACTGTCATTGCTTTCAGTGATTTATACTGCATCAAAAAGAAAGTCAGTCTCAGTTCATAGTCAACATAATTAACAGAGAGCAATAAGAGACCAAATGGTATTTAGTAAGAGATCAGATTGGCAGTTTCTTCTCAGCTTCAAATAGACAAATGTCTTCAGAGCATGGCTCTGGTCACTCTTAGGGAGCTGTATAAATGCAGCCAGAGCATGCCAGCCAGTCACCCAACCCTGTCAGCACTGTGTGCCCTTCCCTGGAATTCTGTTTTATAGCCACTACATCGTTAGAGTAAATGGAATGCTGAATACAAAATCCTACACTGTGCAACAAAATGAATAAATTCATACAAGGGGATATCTGGCTCTCACCAGAGAAATGGTGAAATGGTTTGATTTTCTTCTCTGCCTCAAAAGTTAAACCATGCTGACCTCCCTCAGAGTCACAGATGTACTTACGAGGTCTAGCTCCGTGCCTATTTGCCAGAATGCTCTCTATGATGGAGCCTATTTTTAAATAACTTCCCTTCCATCTTTGAAATCAAAGAGGGAGTATGCAATGTAAAGAACAGCCTAGGTTCAGATAAAGTTTTAAAACTTATAGGAAGGAAGTAAAGCACAAGTAAAGAAAGAGAAGGATGGCCAAGCAGCCAAGATAAGGCTCATAAATTCCCCGGGCTTAAGGGCAGAGGAGTTGTCAGGCAGTCATTCTTGCTTATACACTGGGTCACTAAATTTTGCCCTGTCAGGCTGCATTGAACTCAGACAGACTATGGCATTATTTGGATTGGTCCCCACTTTTTTTGTCTCAGCCTCAGCCAAATCCTCTCTGCGTTGAAAATTTTCAGTAATGGGGGTGAAAATACAGTGAAAGCTAACAGAAAAAGCTTTCACTAGAACTGTCTAGGATGAGAAGAATGGCAGGGTCAAAGCTGGAGGACCAAAGATTGTGTCTATGGTGTCTTATTCACTACAGGCTTGATCCACAAAGTGGTGTGAGGGCTGGGAGACCAGCACATCTGGGCCATGCAGGCAGCATGGATACAGTGGGTGCAGGCTCCCCGTGCAGGGAGATCCAGGTGCAGGCTGTGGGCAGTGCGTGCACAACCACAGGCACAGAGCTGTCTTTGCTCCTCACAGCTGAACTGCATCTCCACCCCCAGGAAGTGTCACTCCTCCAAAAAGGCTGGGTTTGTCACAGAACAATCTTTTTGTGTGTGGGGCACCCCAAATTCCACATCTTCAAATGCCAGGAGTTCTCCTTGTGCTTCCATGCTCTCCTAAGACACAATGTTGGGAAGAAAAAGCAAGACCGAGGCAGAAGCCTTCTACCACCCAATATTCCTCTCTGTGACCATTACCCTTGCAACAGTTTGCAGGGAAAAAGCAAGGAATGTATCAGATGGAGGCCAAACATCAAGGTTAGACTGAAGTGTTAGACACCCTTTGACTGTAAACTGGTTTGCTTTCTCTGCACAGGCTCTCTCCTTCTATTCTAAGTACAGCACCTGGTGCAAGCCTGGCGTGCAGATGGCCCTGCCACGGTGCACACAGTATGCAGCCCTCCCAATCTGGCAGGCAGCTGTTTTACTTTCTTTTTGCCAGGCAGCCAGTTCAGGATTGTTTTTACTTTTCTTTCCCCTTTTCTGCTCCCTCTGTACTCAGCCATACCCTCCGCGATGTAAATTGGAAGAGCAGATGTATAATCTGGGAAATTTTCCACATCCATCTTTTAAATAGGAAGGTGGATAAGCTAACTCAGCTCTTTAAGGCCCCATTTCGGAAAAAGCACTTTAGGCACATGCTTAAGTCCTGTTGATTTAGGAAAGGCAAAAAAGGCTTGTGATTTCATAGGTCTTAAACACATGCTTATGTGTCCTTCCTGAAGAGCAATATGCACCTGAACAGTGGCTCAATTATGCCAGTGCAGAAGGCACGAAAACAAGTGCTCACTGTAAAATACACAAGCCAAGTAATGTCCTAGTTTAGCTCTTTACAATGGTAACAGTTACATTGATTTTTTGAGGTGAAAGAAATGTGACTCTAGAGTCTTGTTAGTTTTGAGGAGCTCAAAGTCAAAAGAAAATATTTAAATCCTGGTCATCCCCCCAGTCCTTCAAACTTCTCATATGCCAATAAACTCTTGCCACCCTTATCCCTCAATAGAACTTTGACAGCGTTACTGGCACATTCAGATTTTAGGAACAAGAAAATGAAAGTAGCTAAAGATTCCTCATGAGGAATGCTCTCCACCAGATGCTGGGATCATATCTTTTCCTCAGGTGCTGCAGTACCACAGAGATAATGTGGTACAGCACAGGCAATTTCACTGGCCAGTCAACTGGACTTGGAAGCAGGCAGCAAACTGGTGTGATCTGCTCCCTGGAGGGACTGAGTGAGCTGCATGCAGAGCAGTGCTTGTCCTCTCCCACATGTATTTTTGTGCACTGTTTTGCCTTCCTCCCAGACCCTTGCAATCTTCTCCCCAGCAAACCCATTCTCGTTGTTCCTCTGCATTAACAGAGGAGACCCTTTTTCTCCTGGGAACACCCTGGGAAGCTGGGCTCGCCTTTCTGCCCCAGCTATCTGTGCCCACAGCTTCTCCTCCTGTTACCAATGACTAAGAGCACCTTGCAGGCTGCCCCGTCTGGAAACACCTTCCAGAGCCCCTCTGTGAATGGAAGGTGTAGAAACTGCCCCAGCCCCAGGTGCTTTCACCATGGCTCCCACAGCCCTGTCACTGGCTGTGTCCTTTGGTCTGCTGCCCACTGAGCTCCAGGGCCCAGTCTGTGGTGGCACAGTGTGAGCCCCACATCTGCACCGTTAAGAGCCTCAGAAGTCTCACCTAGATATTCCTGTTGTGGTCTCCCCACATGGCTGGTGAACAAAGCAAAGAAGTGAAGCAGAGCCGGCTCCTGTGAAGCAGAGCTGGCTCCTGGACAATCACTGCTGCCATTTTCAGGATCCTCTCTCCAGGGAGGCAGACTTTCAGCCCTCATGAGTGTTGTGCCACAGATCAACAAGGACAGAGCTACAAGTAAAGAGATTTGGCTTTTGTCAGAGCCCTATTGGATCATGATTTCTGCCAAGAGGTTGCTGTGCAGGTCTCTGTTTGACCTTGCTTGTTTTATGCTGTCTTTCAGGAAGATCCGAGGAGAGAGGAGAGCCAAGGCTCTCCTGCACAGTCCTGATGCAATGAACCTAGGTATCAATAGGCACAAGTCAAAACAAGGTAGAATGAAGAAATTTGGCTGGAGAAATTAGTGCAGAGGCAGTTCTACTTTGTTTTTCTCCCTTAATCATAGCCTGTGGCATATTATTAGAGATCAGCTTTCACTGCAGCTGCCTATACTATACTTGACCTATGCAATAAGAATTTGGTCCCCAAGCATGGAAGTCAGGCACCCTTGCCTAGCTCTGATTTCTCTTAAAAAATTTTAATTAAACAAGGAAAGAAAAAAAAGTGAACTGACAGTTATGAATAATGAAGTGGAAATGGGTTATGAATACAATAAGAACTAATTAAACAGTGAGGGTAGGAACATGCTGATTTTTTTTTTGTCAGACTTTTAAATGAAATACATGTGCATTAAGGAGGGATTTAAATCTGCTACACACACTTTCCTTTATGGCACAACTCATGACAGCTGTTAGTCACATCACTTAATGCACTACTGCATCAGGCTTCAGACACCAGTGAAGAGTGCAGGGTAGGAACCTGTATGGGAGACCATAGGAAATGATGCTGGAGAAATATGTTTTACCTTCTGTTAGAGATGTGCTTGCACATGTGTACACTGAACCTGTGGTACAGCAATACCATAAAGCCAAATAATTCCCAAATGCTAAGATGATTCAGCCTGTTCTAATAAAAATATCCATATTTCCCTAGCATGTTACTACTGAAGATGTGCAAATAACAATAGCAATATATTGCACCGCAACAAAAATGAAATCACCGGCAAGGGACCATCCCACAGACCACCTGCAGATTATATATCATTTCTTTTCAGAAAAGTTGGAGCAGAGGGGAAAAGGGATTATTTTATTCCACAGAAACTGATGGCAGCAAGCTGAAAATGATACAGGCAATATTCATTCCTCATTCCCAAAGGGAGGAGCAAGGGCCAGCTCAGAAAATTAAAAGGCTTTACTGAAGATTTTCCTGGAAGAATTCCTCCACAGGCTCCTTAGTGCTGGTTTTGAGGCAAAGAACAGTAGGAGCACTGGAAGAAGTGACCAAGACAGTAGCTGACCAAGTAGCCTCTGCCTCCCCTCACCCAGCCCTGTGAATTCCCTGTGCTGTGTGAATCTGCACTCCCACTCACATGGATGTACATTGAATACTGAGGACTGGCAGCCTGCCTCCAAGCTTGAGACTGACTCCAGGCTTCCCAGATTCTTCAAAGCATCCCTCCAACTCCCTCACGCTGTGCTTACTGTTTGCCCACTCTGTGTTTGAGTTTATCATCTCCAGCAGAAAATGCCACTGAGCTAGAAGGTCCGGTAACACCCAAACAAACCATCTTTTCCAATTGTCTTATGGGGTGGATTGTGTGATGTGGTTGCTGTGGAGACTGTCAGAAGCGCAGCAGTATATCTGAGAACGAATCACTTCATACATTCCTTGCTTCTTACACATTTCCCTAAATAAGTGCCAAGGACACAGGAGGCAGAGGTAGGGGGATCTGTGACCTGAGCTGTTACGATGACAGCAGTGGGCTACACCTGATCCTTGGGAAGTGCCTTTGAGCCTGTGCTCCAATCTTCGCCCCGTACCTTTGCTCAGAGGGAATCATATCCAAGAAGAGACCTTGGAAGGCCCTTTGATAACCTGCATTCAGAGTGCCACGAAATAATTTGGCCCATCTACACAAAAAATGTCTTTTTTCTCAAAACTGAAGGGTTGTGTTTTCATGGAGCTCACTTGTGCACAGAAAGTCTCATTTATGAATCTACTACATGCAGTGAAAATGCGCCCTTTTTGTGAATAAAGCTCCAACTGTCTGCTAACAGTGCTAACACACTGACATCATTCTGCAAACATTTTCACGTAATACAGTCTCTGACAAGCTTTGTTTCCACTCGGGTCAAATTACTTGGAAAAATCACACTTTTCCCATTAAAGAATCATTTTCTCTTTAAGCAGTTTCCAGTGTACTCCACCCCACCAACCTCCAGTTGGGGCTGGCTCACTTTTCTTGCCCCAGTCCAATGGCCAGAGCCCACGCAGTTCTCAGTGCCAGGTCAGGCGGGAGCCAGGCAGATGTGCTCAGCTCAAATATTAATCAAGATTACAATTGCTCAAGCAATTTCAACTCTGACCACATTCTCCAGCTGACGGAGGTTAGAAAGCTCTGCACCTTGGTGAACAAGTAATTTGTGGAGACTTACAAAGCAACACTTTTACTCCCTACATTTACCCAGAGATTTAAAGCCAGGTCAGTCTTGCACTAGGGTTATTTGAACAAGTAAAAGCATCCTAAGCTACCAAGTAAGGTCCATATTTGTTAGTGTACTCTGGTATTTCATCTTTTCTAACAGCACAAACCCAGCCCACAGTGGCACAAATAAACTGAAAGGAACAATTTTGCCTACAGTAGGAAGTTGCACAAATATAAGTAGACTAGCAGTGGAGGCTTGATGAGTGCTTTGAAGGCAAAGAGTGAAGCTAACTTGTTGCCATGTAAATTATCCATTGGCAAATTTTCAGAAAGAGTGAAAGCTCTTTTTTGTGGCTGTGTGTTGAACTGCACACTAGGTTGCAAAATGGAGCTACAGGAACAAATCAACTTATTTCTGTATATGTCTACTTGAGAGCAGCTGGAAATTCAGAGCTGTAAATCAAGTTCTATTCTCAGTTTGTCCAAAGTCTGTCCAAATTTTGGGATGGCAACTTAACCAAAAACATCTCTGCTCAAAAAAATTCTTTGGGCAAGAAATTAGTCCTTGTGCATTAACTTCTCTGCAGGAAAAGCCTTGGTTTCAAGAATTTTGCCTTGATTACTTTTGGTGTGGCTAATGACCTTTGTGTCACTTCCGCTATGAAATGTTCACTCTGACACCTTTATACCTGATTCACTTCCTGAATTACTGAATAATCTGAAAGTCTTTTGTAATTGAAAAGACAAAGTTCAAGCATCATTCACATAAACTTGTGTCTTTCAAAAAGCTGTAAATGTGGACTCCTCAGTCTCACAAAGAGGTATTTTGCTTCCAGAAACAATTTGCTTCTATTAACTGTTAAATCTGAAAGATATCTTTTAACACCAAAATACAATACATGTTTTCATAGGGTCTTTGCCAGCTTTAAAAATTTATTTTTATTACTTTTGTGGAAAGCAGGTAATTTTGTTATCCCCACTCTACTGATGGGAAAATGCATCACAGATACTGTGAAGTGGTCATGCACTGGAGTGATGGTGAGGCAGGGAGAGAACTTATGCTTTCAGAAGCTCAGTACGATGCTTCAACATAAACTAAGCAAAGTTGTTCTGCCCAATATTTTTATAGGCCTAATGACAATGTGGACGGAGTTGAGATCCCTTATAAAGTAATTTCTGTAGTCCATGAATCCTATGAAGTGGGAAGACACATCAGCTCAGTGCAAAATTTTTCAAGCAAGAAAAATAGCACTGTAATAAGAGCTGTACACAATTCAAACAATTAATTTTATTTTTTTTACTTTGTCTCCATTCCTTTCTGCATATTATTTGTATTTGCAGTGCTACTTGTATATCGTTCTAAATATCCTCTTGGGAAATAGGTAAGGACTTTCTCTGTTTATTTTTATTTTACCAATGTTTAGAAGTCAGAATGTGCTCCTTTACCTAAAAAAATTATTGTTTCAGGGTTGCTTCTATGCTAAGGTTGTTACTGTGCTAAAATGTGTTTTATTTCAATAAAAATTGTCTATGAAGACGGATGCAATGGTGGCTGCATAGACATAATTCGCTTTCCTTAAGGAAAAACAGAAGTCACACAGCAGGGATGAATACATAGGTTCTGTACAGAAGCACAGGGGAAAGAACGAGAACCATCCTTTATTTATTTGTAATGAAAAAATAAATACATTGTTTAAATTATTTGGGTTACATAGAGGCAGACAGGTGGGAAGAGAAGAAAGAGAGGTGGGAGAGAAGGGAAGAAAGTGGGAAGGGAGGAAAGAGGGAAGGAGGAAGGAAGGAAAAGGGTGGAAGGGAAGGAGGGAATAGTTTAAAGTTAGCCACTAAATCTGATCAAGGGACTTGTAGGATGCGCAGCAGAGATCTAAGGAGACATGAGGAATGTGACTTTGCTGTGGTGTTAAATGGCTTCCAGAACTGACCCTTGTCAAACAACCACAAGCATGGGCAGAGCAGGCGTGCAACTGCAGGCACACATCCGTGGAAGAAGGCCCTCAGAACTCCATGTTTGAAGTGAAAAGTTCCTTTGGGCTGTCTAGCTGACTTGTCATTGATGGGCATTTGATCTTGCATTTTCAGCCTATATCCAGGCTTGCACTGAATAATCACATTGCTTTACAGACAATCACAGATGGTGTGCTTTGCTAGAACACATTGGGAAGTCCTTAGTTAAGCAGCCCTGTTTAAATAGAACAACTGCTTCAGGATTAAATTCCCCATGGATTCCATGTCCCTCAGTGTTATCATAAGCGTTTATGTTCAGAACAGATCGTCAGGAAAAAAACCCCATATACAGATATAAAGTAATCAATTAAGGGTCCTTCCTCTTTGGATGCAAATCTCTGTCATCCATTAGTTTGAGTACTTCTGAGGGAAAATAACCACTCCTTAAAAGTGCATATTTCTTTCTAATTGCTCTAAAGGGACTCTAAAAGGATGATTTAGGTTTAGAAATTTACATTATAGATGTCTATGACTGAATCAGAGTGTGCAGATAATAGCCTTTCTTGACTTAGCTGAGGAGATGTTAGTTAATGTCTCAAAGGTCCCAGCTCTTTAAGCTTACCCTCAGCATGCTTATCATCCCCTGGCAGCAATGAGTTCAGCTCAGAAATTCAGAAGTGTTTGCAGCAGCTTTTTTTTCCTAATGTCCTGGTCTGAGCACATGGTCTGGAACTGAGCAATACAGTGTCTGGTCTACTTGCAGCCTGACAGACACCATCCTCTTACAAGGATCCCAAAAACACCAGGCTAATGGGACGCTCACCCAACTCTCAGCTAAAACCCTGCTGTTCTGCACTTTGGGACACCAAACTTCTTCCCAAATTGACAGGAGTGTGCTGGCATCATCAGTCTGGTAGTAAGCAAGGGGAAAGTCAGGCTCCTATCCAATTTAAAATAAATCCATATACATTGTCACAGAGGGAAGGAATAAGTTTCCTGTCTTCGCCTGTGGGTAGCTATACTAATTACAAAAGAGTAGAGGCAGTTTTACCCTTAACTAGCCACGGCTGTGTCCAATAAGGATGAGAGGTATAAAAGAGGGGTTCCTGGCCCAGGATCAGTTGGCATCTGCTGGCTGTGCTGAGAGGAGGAGGGATCTGGTGGCTGGGTGAGGGACAGAGACAGTAAGGACTGTACAGGGGAAGCACAGGTGAGGCACAAAAAAGAGTTAGCCAGTTGGGCAGAAGGATGAAGAAACTGGAAGGCTGTGTGGTGCTGCCTGGGGAAGAAGGAGTCAGAAGGCTGGAGCAAAAGCTCACTCTAAAGAGTGTTTTGTCTGTCTCAACTGTGACATATGTGACATGGTTGTAGGTAAACGTGACATTCACCAACTCGCAGCTGGACTGAAAAATTAAACTCATTTGCCTTTTCCCCCCACTCCTCCCTGATGTCCTTGAGATGCTTGGCCGGCCCACATTCTCTGTCTTGAGTTCCTTGCCCAAGGGCAGGATGGGCATTGGGGCACACAGCAGCAGCAGTGGCTGGGGTGGTTCCTTCTCCTGGCCTGCCTGGGCCCCATGGTAGGGTGAGAATCAGTGGCTAAAATAAGAGTCCTAACCTGGGCCATGGTCTGACCCAAAAGCCAACCAACACAAAAAAAATCTCTGTAACATAGATTTTTCCATGTGCTTCTGTCACCCCTAGAGGACTTGAATGCTGAAGATGCAGCAGAGATCCAAGAGCCACAGCCTGTCCTTTGGCTGGTTGGGCTTGACAGCAGCCCTGCAGGGCCACGCTTGCCAGTCACAGCACAAGCACCCTCCCCAGCCCCAGAAATGTTTGGTAAGCTCAGTACCCTGCCAACTTTTGCTTTCATACCCAGCTTTATCTTCCAGTAGAGACATGTACAGCACCCTTTCTGCTCTCATGTGACATTACATTTGTGTACTCTTGGGTATCACCCTCTTTTTTTATCTGCTGTTGTGGGTATCAACAAGCCTGTTCTTAGCCCCAAGCAAAATCTCCTGGCAATGCTCACAGGCGGGCTGGTGCATTTGGGTAACAGACATGTTCACCTATGTCATTGCAGGATGCACCACAAAGTCCCCTGGGATGTGTCAGGCTCAGGTGGTCCTCTTCTAGTGAGGCTACACCCCAGATTTACTCAGTTCAGTCAGCCCTGGATTGTACTGTGCTCAGGAATACAAGTCTTGCTTGAGTTTGCCCTTAGCAGACACCGGAGTTAAAGGCATCCTCTCACCTCTCTACCCTGACCCTTCCAACGTTTTAAGAAGAAACAGAAATCCTTTCTCAGTAAAGAGCCCCAAAAAGGTGTGCAACATGATATTGTCCCATATGAGCAGGATTTCCTGCCTGACATCTGAACAATGCTTAAGAATTATTTAGCCTATTTTTCCTTCTAGCATGTAGCATGAAGTTTTCCATTTGTTGCTACTTACAAACAAGTATCATGACTAATTTGACAAATAACTCCAGATTGAATAGCTCTGCTGAAATTTTTCTTTAAAGACTACATCATTCTGGACTAGTTGTTGGAGAAGGAGAAACAACCTCCTTGACAACTTAAGACAGATAGAAAGGCACTCTTAATTCTCATTAGGAATTAAATAGATTTCTTCTACACCTGTATCATGGTTTAATCCTGCTGGCAACACAGCCACTTGCCCACTAGTCCCTGCTGGAACAGGGGAGAGGTGGGAAGGATAAAAGTGAGAAAACTTGTGGGTTGAAATGAAGACAGATTAATAAATAGAGAAAAACTGTGCAGACAAGCAAAGCAAAACAAGGAATTTATTCCCTGCTTCCCATGGGCAGGCAGGTGTTCAGCCCTCTCCAGCAAAGCCGGGCCCCATCACATGAAGCAGTGCTCTGTGAAGACAAATGCTGTCACTGCAAATGTCCCTCCCTTCCTCCTCGTTCCCACAAATTTTTATCTGCTGAGACACCACATGGTCTGGAGTATCCTTTGGTCAGTGTGGGTCAGCTCTCCTGGCCGTGTCCCCTCCCAAGTCCTTGTGCACCCCCAGCCTCCTCACTGCCACGGTGGGCTGAGGAGCAGAAAAGGCCTTGACTTCTATTGCTCAACAATAACTAAAGCATCACTGTGTTATCAACATTCTTTCCAGGAAAAATCCAAAACCTAGCCCTACAGTAGCTACCCTGAAGAAAATTAACTGTGTGCCTGCCACAACCAGCACAACTCGTGCCCCCGGAGTTGGTTATATACATGGATGAAATTTTGTCCCCACAGATCACAGAGATCAGTGGGAATTCCAGTTGCCAACGTGAAAGGGTTGATAATCAACCCAAGGTGAAAATTATGTTTTTCCACAGGAAATATAAATTATCAGTGGAAGAAAGCAAGCTTGAGATTTGTCTTTGAACAGAGACTTTCCTGAAGAAAATTCTCTTATTTTTTCTTTAACTATTTATATCAATAATGAATACAAGACTAGCAGTCTAGTCCCATGATACTGAATAAATTACTACCCACTGGATCATAAATCAAGTTTGCATAATTTGGCTATTTACAAATCAAGTCTCAGTCCAGAAACCGCTTTTTCCCAATGCACTCATTGTAGTTAAGCGAATACTTGGAAAACACACAAGATCTCATCTATTTATCAGTTTCTTTTCAAACAGCTGTTCATATCTGTAGTAAAAGGGAAGATGCAAAATGTTCTTGGACTGCATTCAAAATATGAAAATTATCATAGTAACAGTGGGAACAACAAAAACCTCATGAAGGGAATCCAGCTTTCTTTTCACTGGTTCTCGGGACACAGCTGCCGCTGAAATGGAGATTCTCAGGAGGATGTTTTGGTAGCACAAAGCCAGGGCACCTTTTCCTGGCCCCGGGATGGCTGCATATGGAGCAGCCAGCACATCTGATGCCTCATGCCCAGCTCCGTCCTGACCTTCAAAAAACAGTCCTGCAAGTTGCTCTCCACTTCTGAAAGGGCACTAGTAACACATGCTGCTTCCCTCAAATGCTAGTTTAATGAAAGGTTTTTTGCTGCTAGAAAAAAGTGTGCTGAGGGATTTATGGAAAATTGGGTCAGGACTTTAAAGCCAGCATTGATCTGAACTTCCCCAAAGGATGCCAGAGGACAGGGGGTGACTCTGGAGAGTTTCTGTCTTTCCTTACACTCAGCACAGGAGCTTCACTCTGCTCAGACAACCAGTTATGGGCAGAGTCTGCTGGAAGTGGGCATGCACCCCACACCCAGGGTGTTGTGCTGTGCTGCTTTCCCACCTGTGTCAATGGCAGGGTAAGGACCAAAGCAAAGAGCCAGCTTGCTTGGAAGCCATGCCTCTGACCTCGTTCCAAACAGATGTGTAGAACCATAATATTGTACTTAGAAATACATTTGAGTTTCCGTGGTCATTTTTAGATGCAATAAACTAATGAGAGCCATGAAAGCTGGAATCAGCCACTGTTCTCATTTCCAAGATAAACATCTTAAAATACATTATGAACAAAATAAAGCAGACCAACTTGCTAGTAAGGTTTCCAAGTGTAGGTGGCTTGTTTTGAAGTTCCATTAATGTTTTTAAATTTGTTTTGGTGCCAGCCTGCAAAGCAAAAATATTCCAAGAGATAACATAAAGGTACATAGTTAAAGGAAGAATAACCCCATTATTCATCCACTGCAAGGCATTTGGCCACAATGAAGTAAGAGATGGAGAATGGAAAGTTGTTGACGTGTCCAGAAGATGGAGATTATTTTGTGTAGCATAGCACAAAGTTTAGTGCTATCTATAAAAAAAAAGGAGCAAAGATTGCTGGGTGGTGGGAGAAGGAAACCAGCTACCCAGAAGACAGAGGAAGCCCCACAGTCGCAGCAATGTCATCCTGGGTCCATTTATCCAAGTTAACCAGTGTGCAGCTTTGCTCTTGGTCAGGATACACAAGGTATTTACTTCTCACACCTGCAGACTTCCTTCCATCCCCTCTGGAACAACCACACAACTCCC
>VXBU01003006.1:5016-26104 GCA_013400315.1 Bombycilla garrulus | reverse complement strand
AAAAAAAAAAAAAAACCAACCAAAAAAAACTCCACCTCCAACTGTAAGATACTAGAGAATGAGAATATTCTAATTTTTTTCAAATACTATTCATCAGCAAATAATCTTCAACTTCCAGAGCAGCCTAGGAAATGACCCACATCTTGCACTAACATCAGCAATCCATTCAAACCTAAGTGAGGAGGAAAAAGAACTGCAAAGCTAAGGCTCAAAATGAAACATGTGAACAGGTGATAGGAGTCCCATTGAGAAACATTCAGCATCACAAGGCTCCAGGGAAAAAAGCAGCTGCCAGTACTTGAATAATGCAGCTACTCTTTTGAATTCTCACATCTCAGCTTTTCTTTAATTTCTTATTTTATTTTAAGAATAAAGAATCAATCTACTTAACAAGGAATTTAAATCCAGGGTTGCTGGATTACTGACTTATATTTTATAAGCTTTCACAAAAAAAAAAAAAAGGGAAAGGAATGTCCAGCCCTTTGGAATCTAGCGAGGGCAAAAACATAAAAATGGGAAAGTTCAAATTTTGTTGAATGACTGTATCTTGTTTTTCCTAAATTTATATATATAAGTTTACATATATATATGATTTGTCTATAGCTAAGTGAGCATACTTTATAGCAACCTTTAAGAAAGGACTTGTATTTCTTTCTAATTTTATTGTTATTAAAAGCCATGTTCAATACTTGTGTCAGTCCTACGTGAGTGTCTCACAGCAAAACATGCTCTACTCTTCTGGCTCACATGTATGGTACTAGACACAATAAGCAAACAAATTAAATAATAGCTAATAAGATTTGTCCAAATCTGATTTTGCTGTCCTTTTTTTTTGATACTGCTCATCTCCAGCAGCAGCTCCAGCAGAACAGCATTACAGCTGAAGCTCTGTAGGTGAGAGTGGACTCTCGGTGTTTGCTGGGGGAGCACATCTCCAGTCCCTCCAGAGGTGTTAGCTGGCTCTTGCTGCCTGCTGGAAACAGCCAAGATTGCCAAAGGCATCCCTCCACCCACAAATCCTGCAGGGAGTACCTGGAGGAAAACAAACGAAGGGCTCAAGAAGGGGTGGGAAGGTCTGACACTTAGGTTGAAATGAGTCTGTGCAAACTTTCCTAATGATAACAAATCTCAAGCTTTGGCCAGCTGTAACGGAGCTGAAGGCTCCCTGGCTGAAGGCCTGTGTTCTCAGGGAAGCAAAGACTTTTCCAGTGCAGCTACACAGCCTCCCATGAGGTGTACTGCACCACTGATCCCAACACAGCAGCTCTCCACAGACTTTCCTTCCCCAAAATGTAGTTCAAGAAGATAATTTTCAGCTGCACCCTGACAGTGATCCGACACGTACATCTAAAACACTGAGCATCAGGTGTCACAGTTCTAATTTTTGAGACCTACTGATTAACACAGTGTTTATAAATAAAGCTGTTATGTTAACACAACGTTTGGCCACTGTCTAACCCATTAGGCCATAGCTCCTCACTCGTGTCTCAGGACGGTGCAGTGGATCAGCTCCAATCCATCCAGCTTTCTACGGCTTTGGGGTTATGGTGCTGGATCCTGGAGGCAGCATGATAGGTATTGTCAGATGATGCTTTTCTGCTGAACCTTTGCTGTCTGAGTCATTGCCATTCTGAGAAGCAGGTGAAAGAGGCTTGTTTTACAGACATGGTGGCGAGGACAGCAGTAGGAGAAGGGACAGCAGTAGGAGAAGGGACAGCAGGTTTTCAGAGGTTGCTGTTCTGGAGCTGAGTTGTTGTTCTGGTCCAAAAGTGGCACTTAAGATTTAGAGTAATCCCTCTCCCCTCAGCACCCTGAATGGATCTGCGTTTGTTTGTCCAGCATGCCAACCAACCAGGTGTCTGAATTAGTTATACAGTTATATTATTACAATAGCAATACTGATGTCTAAATGATCAGTGAATGTTAATTTCCAAGAACATTTTTTGAGGTGGATCAGTTTCTCACTTCCAGTGCTCTGTGCTATAATGCCTAGCTGAGTTATTGCTGGTTTACACCAGTGCAACAGAGCAGATTTTGGTCTGGACACAGCCTGATGAGCAGTAATCACCTCCTTCTGCTCCCATACCACAGGCCTCATCAGTCCAGCGAAAGGAAAACTTTCATTCATTTTGATTAATGTACGATTCTTGTCCAGGACTAATTTAGACCATGCAATGCTGAGAAGGTTCTAACCTGACCTTTCAAACACACCTGGGAGGCCTTTTGGAGAAAAACAATTTATTTTATCTGTAGTTACCACTATTCCAATTTTGTGGAAATTTTTTTGTCCTCTCACATACAGTTGAACAGAAAATAAGAATTGGAAAAATGAGGTTTTAGAGGTATTTGTCTAGAAATAACTCAGCACTTCAAGTTCCTTTCTTGAATAATTTATATCTGCCATGCATGTGTGTTTTAGCATGCAGAGAATTATATTTCAAACCTGAACCACAAATTTATCTCCACTAATCATCAATCTTTGGTAAACTCAAATCTGAACTTCCATCTCATTAAAAAAGCTGAACCCAGGCAGGGTTTTGCTGGGTTTTATGTTTCATTGTAAAAACATTGCATGCCCATACTCAGAAATACTCAGTGAACCAGCTTTTAGTAGGCAAAGCTTTTTTCTAGTAGTCAGGGAAATAAGGTTCTCAGCAGGGATAACAACTGCACTGGTTTCTTTCCTTCTTTAAAATACTTATCTTAAAAACCATTAAGGCTATCAATATTTATTGTCAAAACCAGAACTTTTTACTTATCCTAATATCTGAAGATATTGTGGTTTCTCGGCTGACGCTTGGCTTACAGGTTTCCTCCATCATTTTCTAGATCACACTTCCAGCTGATAGGCAGGATTTGAGTGCTTGACTCCACTGATCTGCATCTGATATCTCTGGGTGGACACAGCAGAGTCTCTGCAGTAGAACTGCATTTCCAAAATTTTCTCAGGGCAAGAGTCTTACTATTTTCCTCTGGTACCCTCTGATTCTTCCTAATATAAATTGCCAGGAATATCCTCTGGCACAAATTAGAACATTAATACCCTCCCACGACATGGATACTTGATTTTTCTCACTTCTGCACAAGAAATATTTTGTTTTGTTGGTTTGCATGCAAAAGCCAGAATTTTAAAATTACTATTATTGTTGTTATTTGAAAGGCCAAAGAAGAAAATTTTCAAAATATTTTAGGATGTTAGGGCATATATTTTCTTTAATTAATCCAGTTAATTCAGATTGGTGAAAGGTGCTTAAACCAAAGCAGAATATTTGAGGGGCTTTGGAATCATGGTCAAAAGTGTGTCCCTCTTCAGCACCAGATTAGATGCGAGTTAGAGCAGCAAAATCTGCCTTTGCATTTCAAACACACCCGAAGGTATTCAGACCATACCCCTGAAAAAGCAGAAGGATCCATGAAGAGTAAGGCTACATCCTGTGTCTTATACACCTCTTTATAAGATTGTCCATAAGGGAGAAGTAAAAAAGAAAATTATGTTTTAAGCTTTTTTATGCTTGGTAATGTGGATTTTCACTGATACAACAGTAGAATTTGCCTTTGGCAAAGGGAATAACACTGTTATCTACCCTCTGAGGCTGAAAAGAGAGATGACTAGCTCTTCTCTGAAGAGTTTTCTTTAAGAATAGCTACCCAACACCAAACTCTCTTGCAGGATTGACTTTTGCAGTTCTTTCTAGTCTGTGGTATAGCGATACCCCATCCATGTCACAGGCCAGTCCATAGAATACAGAAAATTCAGTTCTAAATAACAGCATTATTCATTAGCTACAAGTTATGAGAGTGCCATTAATGCTGATGCTGTAAACCTGACATCCCAGAAAAGGAAACTTTAGTCCTGCTTAGGTTTAAAGGTGCTTTCTGGCACTTGTTTGCTGACCAGTTCCTAAGACTGTGGTACACAACATTTACTCATGAAGAGCAAGGTACCATTCATGGAATATCTGAACCATTGGCCCAGTTTGCTTTGAAAATACTATGTTTGTAACAACTATAAAGATTTCATTCTCCAACATTTTAGTGAGGCTCCAGCTGCAGCTTTGGTAAGCTGATTTTTGCTGTTGTTGTGCTCATTGTGCTGGGCCTGTGTAGCAGAGAAGTGATGCACAGAGGACACTTCCAACATTTCCCTTTATACTTTAATGTTAAAATTAGATAATTGTTGGCAATGTCAATATGAAGATGTATTAATTACACTCTCCCCCCCAAAAAAAATCCAACGTATTGACAATTGTTAGCATATGGGCCTTATCTATTCACATTGAGGCCAGGGGTTCTGTAGGAAAAGAAGACAACAGTGTTCAGGTTCTTCACTCAGATCACTGATAATACTTTCTGCTTTATCACTCTGAGTGGTAGCACAGTAGCCCAGCTTCTTGAGAGCAGAAGTCTCAGGGTGCTCCAGTTCTGCACCCTGAGAGGGTCTGAGCTCCTTCACACCGACATCTTGGGTAAGGCAGCTACTGCTTCACGGCACCAAGCTGCACCTCAGAAGGCAAGGAGTAAAAAGGGAAATCTGGCTGATATTGCGTTTTCATCAGACATTGACAGCACTGATCCTGAATGAAAATAAATCTATGCTTCACAGCACTTCATAACAAACAGAAATTTCATGGCCTCCTGAAAACAATTAATTTTCCATGTTTTACATACCCAGAGCACGTGGAAGTTTTGTGACAGTGGCAGATGACAGAGCTGACCATCATGAATAAATAATTCTGCACCCACCTTCTGAAATTCCCATAATTCCTAAAGCTTCCAATGTGCAAAAGTTTCACCATTTTCTAGAGCTTTAGGACAAACTTACCTTCTATTTAATTCTAAATTTCTATCTTTTAGACCATTTACTGAAGAAAAATATTTGAAACTTGTGCGGCTGATAATAGTCTTTGGCTCAGGATTTTTGGTCATTGTTTCTGACTTCCAGGTTTGACTGTTGAAATCTGGTTTGAGGGGAGGAAGGAAAAGAGGAGACAAAACACGGCAAAAAGTCTGGCGGGCATAAATTTTGCTTTCCAAAATGTCTGTGCTTGCAATCAGCAGCCTAAAAAGTTCTGCTATGATCATCAAGAGATGATGTCTATCAATCAGTCTTTAAACACTGCCCATTAGGTTCTCTTGTTGAGGATGTAACTGAATCTACCATTCCCTGAAGGCTGCTCTCAGTCTGTTTTACAGCCAAAAGAGAAATAAGGGAAGTTCTTTTGCCTTCCAATACATTAAATGGTGTGGATCAAAGAGATTAGTATCATGGCCTAAAACATTATTTTTTAGAGCTATAATAGAATCTATACTGCTACATTTTTTTTCCCCCATAGAATAGTTCAAGACATATATCAAGTCATATAGTATTGATCATAGAACATATTTGCAGATGTCACCCCTTAGTATAAAGACTTGATTTCTAAGTGTTTTATTTTCTGGTACTGTAGGATTTTATACATTCATGCGAAATGCATTATATAATTCTCTGAGTTCGGATATTTTCCAGATGACAGGTGTTACTTTTATGATGCCCTGAATGGAATGGCAGAGCAAACTGCCTTGATTTATACTCCCTTACAGCCAGTGATACTGCTGCCCTGACTGCTGCTCTTTCTCATTACACAGCGTCATGCACTCCCTTGCCTAGCAGTGAAATAAGTTGCAGCATTCCCAAATGCCAACAGCACGAGTTGATTCCCATCGTGTGTCTTGTTCATTCACCCTGGGAACTTTCCCATTTCAGACCTCAGTCTATAGCTCCTCTTACGGATGGTTTCCATTCTGCCTTATCTGGGGTATACACGGTATCTCATTCTTCATTTTAGATGTACTGTTTGGAGACAAGCACCAAAATAATAAATCATGGGGCTAGGTTATTTTTAGGCCACACTTCCGAATCAACATTGAGACTTTTTCTGAAGAACCTACACAAGGAACTTATTGTGTGCATACACAAATAAATGACACAATTCAATGGTTTAATACTATCTGCCAAGTTAAACTACTGCAGAGCAGCTGTGTACATTTAAAATGATCCCTGGCACTTCTGAAGAGTTCATAAATCAGCAGCAACATACTTTCTTCCAATTAAGAGAGTTAAAGGAAAAAAATCAGAAATTAATGTGTCTAGGACATAAATGACATCTCTATACACTTGTGAATGTGAATCTGAAGGAAAAAGAAAAAAGAAGAAAGCACTGCTCTTTACATTACTAGGATTAGAATAATTTTTAAATACCCATTCTTGTTAAGTGTTTCAGTTGTTGCCAGAAGCATTCTTTTAAGGAGGCTTGCTTCAAGCCAGTGATATTAACCCAAATCTATTGAAGAAATTAATGACAGTCATCAGCCAAGCCACAGAAGTACTACACCAATGCCCCAAACTGAGGCTCCTTCCAATAAGAGTAACATGAGAAACACACCCTCTATGGGCAGTCATGAGTGATCTTTTAGAACTCACTCTGAAACAATTACTAAAATACTACTTATTGCTCTAAAGAATCACATTGTCTAGTTCCACCATCGAAGCTTTCCTGACAATCTGAGGTCATCATTTGAATGTCCAAAGGTGAAGGGCCTTGAGGGGAAGCCGTATGAGGAGCACTTGAGGTCTCTTGGTCTGCTCAGTCTGGAGTAGACTGAGGGCAGACCTCATTGCAGACTGCAGCTTCCTCATGAGAGGAAGAGGAGGGGCAGACACTGATCTCTCCTCTCTGGTGACCAGTGACAGGACCTGAGGAATGGCCTGAAGCTGTGCCAGGGGAGATTTCGGTTGGACATCAGGAAAAGATTCTTCGTTCAGAGAGTGTTTGGGCACTGGACATGGTGAGAAGGCAATAACAAGCATCACTGAGTCTTTACCTCCTCTGGCAGTCTCTTCTGTTTGCACTTCTTGCAACTTCTTGCCTTCTCACCGTGTTCCCGTGTCTTTTCACAACAGTTTCTTGGTCTCTCGCTGTAGCTTCTTTCCAACCATACTTGACATAGTTTGTTTGTCTCTGGGACTACGTGCATTAAAAATATATGTTTACTTCTAGTTTTGACCTCACTGAAGGAGGCAGAAGGAAGAATAAGTGCATTAATAAAAATATTTAGAAATATAAGAAAACCTCCCCAAAACAATGTTATGTAGAAACCAATAACCATTTGATCAAGTCACCTCTCCTTCCTCTCCAGCAGATTGTTCAGGTATATTCCAGAAAACTACATTCAAAGCAACCTTGCTTCCTCTCTTTCTTCACTGAATGGCGTCAGCAGCAAACCTCCCACTGTTCCAGTGCTGCAGGACACCAAGCTCTTGCACAGATGCAATTTGAGGAGCACATAGGTTGGGACCTCAAGCATTCACCTAGACATCCTCCTGCTCAAAGAAGGTTTTTAGAGCAGGTAGTCAACACCTTGTCCAACCAGGTTTTCAATATCTCCAAAGACAGGGATTGTACAACCTGCTCCAGGGTTGACAACTCCTTATACTGAGTTGGGATGTCCTGTTTTGCTGCTTGTGTCTGCTGCCTGCTGTCCTTCCGCTCTGCACACCCAAGAAGAGGACTCTATCTTCTTTATACCTTCCTGTTAGGAAGTGATTCCCAGCAGTGGGCATCACAGAAATGAATTTCATTATTACAGTTCATTCACCCAAAATCTAGTATTTCCATTTAAATACTTCCTAGGATCCATAATTGGTTCTCTCCATGCTCCAGAGAAAGGATATCTTCTTTCACTCAGTGCTCCAGCAGAATGGAGAACTGATATATGCCTAATTGCCAGTGTGTCTGGAGCAGGCTTGAATCTGCTTCCTGTTAACTAAACCATCATTGCACATTTGAAACAAAGAATTGATGTTAAAGTGTGTCCTCTTGTTTTAAGCTTATAGCAATGCAGGCCGTTTTTGTGGTAAACCGAATGTGGAATGGATAAGATTTGGAGGACTGGGAGACAAGTCTGCATATTGCCATAATGAGTCATAACATCATTTAGCTGTAACTCTTCAACTAGTGCATAAAAATTTCAGCATAGTATGATGCTAATTTAATAAGAAATAAAAGACTGGCTTGAATAGAGATTTGTAAGAGGTTTTGCAAAAACGCTGTATCATTTGATTCTTTCACGGCATTATTTCCTGTGCCAGCTGTCTCTGGTGACAATGATATGTTTGACAATTCAGACAAGGAGACTTTAGGCCTGGAAAACTCTAGGAACTGAGCAACGAGACATTTCCAGCTAACAGCATAACTCTCTGGAAAGCTGACAACCATTCAGGACTGCTATAATACACTTTGCAGGTTCTTCACAGCTCACATTTATTTGACAACAAAGAATTCCCATTCTTCAGGTGAAAGTTGATTTATGTACATAATGTGTGGATGTTATGCGGATCCACTTCAGGGGGCGAGTCAGGTGAATCACACCCAGCAGCTGGAAACATGCCAACACATCAGCGTGTCCCTCAGGGCTTCTGTGGAGAGGATGCTGCACATTAAAATAAATAGTTTTCATGACTAAGGCTCTCCCCCACTGCTGTGCTCCTTTCCAGCCTCTGCAGGAGCAGGCAGAGGATTTGCCTCTTCCATGGTTATGGGGACAGACCAGTCATGGTGTACTCTGCAGGTGATATGGAAATGATTGCCATCACCTTCGTGTGGTTTCCCTTCTGCCTTGGATCTAGTCAACAGAAATTTCCAGAGGGAGCATTCTGTGACCAGCAAACCAAACTGGGTAATGCTGAGAAAGCTAAGAGAGTTTGTAAATTTCCAGTGACAGAGAAGTGGACAGACTCAGTGCATCACTAGTACAAAAGTAGTGGGCAGGGCTGAGACAAGAAATGGGCTTAGCCACCTCAGTCCCCATTTAGACCCCTTTCTTAGCTGCAGCTTGACCAGAAGGCAATACATTAGCGCCCTGGTACCCCTAGAGTCTGTCATGCCAGAGCTGAACAGCATTGAGCTCTGTCTTGACACAGAAAAGCAGGTTTTTACTCAGCTGATCCTAGGCCCTACTGCATTCTAGCCAAAATGTCACTGAAATGGGAGGGCAGGTCAGGAAATAGCATGGAAAGCAGAGTTCAGATGATGCACTGCTATTCAGGTACAAAACTGGGATTCTGCAGTCTTTGCTCAGCTGAACCCTGTAGTATCAAGCTCAGCTGTCTTCCTGCTTTTAAAAAACTTTTACAATTGCAGGATTGCAGGATTGACAGCTCACCTGTTAACCAGACAGAGAAACTAGCATCCAGAGAAATTAGTGCCCAGAGAAGATGCTGCAGGAGGCCCACAAAACACAACCTACCCTGTTGTCAGGCTTCAGTTCCTCACAAGCAACAGTGCAAATTGCCAGGTGGTGCTTTCTGGTGCCTTCACACGAGTGCTCTTTGGTGTCTTGGGCAGAAAAGAGAATCTTTACCCCTGTTATTGGAGATGTCCAAGTACCTGTGGATGCCATGCAGAGGGGAGCCTCTCATGTAGCAAGGTTTAAGATCCCTGGGCAGTTCTGTGTAATTCTGACTGCAGGGGCTTCTTTCCCGTGGCAACTCCACTTTCTCTGTGCACAGCCTGGGAAGATGGAGACCATGGCAATTGTTCCAGAGAGCAGGCACTTAAAACTCCACTAGCTAGGTCCTCTTCTGGCCCTAACTCTTAGGAATCAATTTTCCCCTTGGGAACAAAAAAAACACCCACCTACAGTTTAATGTGATAAAATGTTTCATACTTTCCAGTAACTAAATGAGTAGGAAATGGAAGAATTTCCATTCTGGAAAGTTAAGGAATTGTTATTAGTTAATGCAAGTAATGCTGCAGAGTTTAAATTTCTGAGGAAGTCTGTGTTTATCTTGGGGAAGATAGTAGAGCTGATCTGTTTTCTAGATTTTCATGGCCCTGATGAAGTAATATTTTGCAAATGTTGTTTACACTTTCTGCCTTACAAAGCCGTATTATGTATATATGTATGTATACATATATCTCCTTAACTAGACGTTCTATAAGGAATCCAAATAGCATGTGAAAAACTGAAAATGCTTTTGCGGAATATACATCTTACTTTGCCAATAAGTATCTGACAGAGATAAGAGATTTATATTATTATTTTTATGGTTATTTTTTTACTTTACTGTCACAGCCAGCAGGTTTAAAAGACAAAATTTTAGTTAAAGCACAAAATATGCAGACTTCCACATAAAGAGTAGTATGATAAACACAAAATGTTTTCAAACTATCATAATTTTGCCCAATTAAAAAAAAAAAGAACACACTTCATAGCTGTAGAGCAGCACATGGCTAGAAGGAAAGAAAATTCCACCAAGTATTTTATCAGCTGGCTGCCATTCTCTGTATGTGAGCCAATAAAAATGGAGAATTTTATTGAGAAGCAATAATTTCCTCTATATCAAGTCTTGCAAGGTCTATTACATCAAACCCCAAATGTGCTCACAGAAACAAAACACCCTTTTAAATGTTTTCCCAAGATATGATGCAGCCATTCCATCTATCACTTGGACCCCACTATTTTAAGCAAACACGCTCATTTTGAGGAGGCAGAGCTCTGAGCTGCAGATAGCACAGCTATGCAAAAGGACTACAGGCTTTGTAAGGCTTTACTTAATTTGTTTGTTTGTTTTTAATTTTGGGGTTCAACATAGAAAGCTTTCTTGGATGTGCTGTAGCACAGCTCTGAAAGGTAATGGCAGGAAGAATACAATTTTATTGAACAGCTCTTGTTACACAGGGAAAGATGTGAAAAGCTTTTCAACACAGGAAGCCATAGTCGCTCCCTTGACCAGAGGCAACACTTCAAACCAAATTAAATACAAGTTAGCTGACTAGAAGAGCACCTGCATATTCCCAGAACCATTAAGCTATTGGTCTCTGGGACCTGACCATGTGAACCAGAATGGAAGTCAAGTAATTTTTAATGTCCTTGGAAGGCATTAGAGATGGCCTGCAACCATTTATGCCTTTAGTGCAAAGCTTTGATGATGTACTGAATTTAAATAATTTCCCATTTTGCTGTTGGCTGAGATGGATAAGAGGCTGTCTCTTTGACTTTGGTCTCAGCTGGCTACAATAAATAAATTCATTCTTTGCTTATATATATTTTTTTGTCCATACAAAACTGCACTACCTCTGCAGGCACTCAAAGGCCTCTGGAACCCTAGTACAGGAGTTTGGTGGAGGACAAAGCCTCTGCTGATTGAAGCTGCCTGAACCCATGGAAACCATGAAATTACCCAAATCAGTGCCATGCAAATGTTATCTCACCTGAAAAACCTCATTCAGATCTTGTTCTAACTGTTTACCACCAAACTACCCACCAGGAAACAGCCCCAAACCCTGACTGGGTCCTGGAACTGTATGTCAGTAGCTGTTCAACAGCCAAGGTGGTGGGAAGTCACACTATATCCTAAGAGGAATGGACTTAGGAAACACTGCTCCTAGGATCAAGAATTTACACTTGTTTTGAGTAACCAGAGAGTAAATCCTCAGTCAGCACTCTTTCTTTAAAGACCACAGAGGCAAGGGCACAAGATTGCTACAATATTTGTGGCCAAATATCTATCTCCAACAGAAAAAAAACCCTCAAACCTGGGAAAATATGCAGCAGGAAAATATGTCCTTCTTCGCCTTCTGATCAAAAGCTTTTAATGCAGCTGAATCAGACACCAATAAGTGAATGCTGATCATACCAGAAAAAAGAAAACAGCTGTGGACACCGATTTGAGCAGCCCTGCTGCATCACCTCATTTAATGATCCACTGGTTTTGCACTTGATATTTACCTCTTTGAAGCTGAGTCCCACCCCACAGTGATACATCTTCCGTTCTTCTTCTTGCAGACTCAATATACATGATAAGGTTCATTAGTCAAAGCAAAGTTTTCTCCAATTTGTCCGCAGCTGGCATTCCTGCATAAGATAAAATAAAAATAACAATACAGTGGTCCCAAAATTAAGATTCCAGCAGCATATAAGCAGAGCACTTTGTTTTCTCAAGAGTACCTAGGTTGTCACCAGGAACAGGGGCATGGAGCCCTATCACTGCATCCCTGATTTGTCTTTACAAAGGTCCCCAGTGAGTTGATTTTAAGAGGTGCTGGCTCTGTTTTAGCTTGAGTTTGAGCCTTTATTTCATGGTGAAATAGGTCTCAAGGCAGCCACAGTGCTGTCTCTGCACTGATCACTGCAGGTAACTGCAGCGCGTCTGGCAGGAGAGGGAAAACAGTGGGAATTAGAGGAGCTGCCATCCTATCCTGCTTGAGAAAGAGACAGAGGAGGAGATGCTCCAAACACTGGGCTTGGGTGTTGCTTTCTCTTCCTTTCACTAAATTGAGCCAGATTTAGACACACTGTGCTCTGAGGGAAAAAAGTTAAAAAAACCAAAAATTAAAATTGAAAGGAGTTTCTGCAGAAAAATGTTGAAATTAAATAATCTGGCTTTTTAAATGTTTCCTTCATGTTCTTGACTAAAAACATTGCTAGAAATTTAATCTAAAGCCTCAAATAGTTTCAGTCGATCCAAACCTACATTTCAGGGAATAGAGATACCTAACATATGTCAGTGAAAGGCTGCTGACCATTTTTCCCAACAGAATACTGGAGCTCTCATATGTCACAGAGAGCTTAGAACATAACAAATTTCTTTTTGTTTTTAGCAATTTCCTTTAGTGCTCAGTGAATTACCCTGTCACACATTCAACAACTTCTTTTCATAGTGCTACAATGAATTCTGCTGGATGAAATCAATGTAGTAAAGTGTATTCTCAGTTTTTATTAAGCTCTCTTGGCTGAGGAAATATCAATATTTTGTAGGAAGATGGGGGAGGAAATGTAAGTACAAAGGTTTCACTTTTCTCTCTTGTATCTAAAAAATTTTAAAATTAAGTATTTAGTTTCATGAATGACAGATCAATTTAGATAACTGGCCAGATTCTGCTGAGTACCAGTTGCAGTCACAAAAATTTCAGGCTTCTTATGCTTTGAAGTTAACAGAGCTGGCACAGGCAGTACTATAAAAAGAAGCAAATAACCCAAAAGAAATGTAAGCGCCACAAATGCTGTTTAATGACGTGACTTTGGAGACGCCTATGTGGGCAAAGTAATTAAAACCCAGGCAATAGGGAGAACAGGAAGAAAACTGAGAAGCAGTAATTAATTTAAAATATTATGATGCATCTTGCTGCAAGTTCTGTAATTTTCACAACACAGCAGAAGCTCGAAGTAGTGCCTTGTCCCTTCAGGATGCTGATCTCTGCAGGATATAGACACCTACCCAATAAAGTATATATAATAGATGAATAAAAGAAACAATTGTTCCTACTTCAGCACGATGGTGTGATGGTGAACTTTGATGGCATCCTAGTAAAACACATAACATTTATTGCTGTGATAAACTGCTCTTGAGGGAGTGATTTCCCTGCCCTCCCAGCTGGAGCTGTCGTACTGCAATGACAGAGTGGGTAAGGAAGGGACGGAACAATAGAGAAGTCAAGGAGCTGGAGCCTGACCTTAACAGAGTGGGTGGTATTTGCTGCAGTCCAGAAAAGCAAATAACTCACTCAAAGGTGATAGATTTTACTGGGGAGTGGAAATAACAAAGCTGAGAAATAAAGCGGAGCAAGCATGGTATGAAAGCATATTAAAGTAATTGAAGGAGGGGATTTACTTTTCAATAGATTCAGGAGTGAGAGAGGAAAAAGCAAAAGGGGGGTGAGAGAACAGAGGAAAGAGGAACAGAAAAAGGAAAAAAAGAGAGAAGAATAAAAAAAGGAGGGGGGGGTGGGAAGGAAAAAAGAAAAAGAAAAGAAAAAACCAAGGCTCACAACAGCAAGGTGTTCTTGATTAAATGCATCACTCAGTGACATGTCCAAAACACACCAACTCACTTCATGGAACACCTCGCCTGACAGCAAGGGTGTAATTGAGTAGTTGGTACTGGAAAATTTGTTTCTGTTTTCCCTTTCTGAGACTAGAGACTGCAGGGACCTACGGCCTACAGGAGCAACATCCTTCATGGTCTCTATCTCAGTCAAGAACACGTAGGAGCAAACCCAGGTTTTGAAAGCAGTGGGAAATTTTTTAAACTTTTTTTTTTTTGCACATGCTTGTGTACTACTTGTCTGTTTTACTCATTCTTTCCTATTGCCCTCTTTTCATGAGCATTAGAAAGGCCAGAGTTCTATTCACTGATTTAAAAAATTAAGACTTGCAGTGGTACCAGTGACTTCAATCCAGTTGCATTTGCTGTGTGCAGACAAAATATGATATGGATTGCAATATGTCTCTTGGGAACTTGAAAAGGTGTCAGTTTAACAAAGCTAAAATAAATCAGTGACTTGACTGACTGAAGAGTGGCATTTTTCAAGAATATTCTATCTGCTTAGCAAAATATCACAGATTGATAGGAAAAAGTAATCTGACTGAAAAGAGACATGGAAGTTCCAATAAGTTATAGCTATGCAAAGAGAATGAAAAAAAAACAATGTAGTGAAGTTACAAATTTATATCCCTCATAACTGTTTTAAAAAGGAAGTTAGGAAATTGATAAAGTATCCATTGTCTATTCTGCAGGGGCTTTTTTCTAAAATGTGTATAATAAAAGATTCTTTCACTCAGTTTGAGGTACTTTTATGGCTCCTGTTCATATTGCATTAAAGTGCTTCAAAATAGAAAGGTATTTAATTTTACAACGTACTTTTGAGAAGCAGATGTCTCTTTTGCCTCCATGTTACAGAGAGGAAAACTCAGAGAAATATTCTTAGTCAATGTCAGATGGGATGTCAGATGATAAAGCACGCTGAATCTGGAAATTTCTGGATGAGAGTGTGATTTGCCTGTCACCCTTTCTCCAAGAGTAAACGCAACTGCCTGTTTGAATTATATTATTATTATTATTGTTATTGTTATTATTGTTGTTATTATTAATAACAACAACAACAACAACAACAACATACAAAGGCATTGCTGGAAGCTACAGATATCCAAATGTCTTCAGACCAGCAGAAAGGAAAGAGCTGATGCCCAAGACATTGATAAGGCATGACAGCTTTTAAACTAAGACATATTCAATTCCTAGGGGATAAGGACCATGAAGAAGCTGCTGGCCCCTGCAGAGGCTGTGTAGATTCCAGTGCCTTGTGGCATGAATCGAACTTAAAGATGGACTTGACTGAGGAGAATTAGAAGTAGTGTTACACATTGTGACTGGCAAATTGTCATCATCTTCGACTGTTCTTTACTCTGGGTGATGAAAACCAGGGGCTGTGCAGATGGTCACTGAAGAGGTTATCAGATTAGATGTTTCCAAGCACATCAAAAAGTTTTAACTTCTTTCTGTTCTAACAGAATGGTAGGGCAGAAGAATTACTCATTAAGTCATATAATTAATTATAAGGATATGGCCATATACCTCTGCTGTATAACAATGCCATGATTATTATCTTTTTCTTAAAGCAGTATCTCTCAGAAAGCTCAGTGGCAACCAGCAGCTTTCTCATCTCACATCCTGCTCCATGGTCTCCTCTTCCTCCCCAGGCTCCAAGGCCTCCAGGGAGAGCTCAGGCACCAGGATGCTCTGGAACAGGCTGCAGCACCGCCACCACCAGACTATGCCACTGCTTGCATTCCCGGGGTGGTCTGCCCTTCCCCAGCAGCATACCTGGCCCAAATATCCTGTCTTTAAAGGAGAGAGGGTTAATGTTAATTGGGATTGGGGGACAGAACTTTTGGGGAAGCCCAGTGAAAGCCAAGGCAAGCACACCTGGGAGGTGCTGCTCCCCAGGATGCACAGAGGCTCACCGCAAGACTGCTTCTCACACCTTTGTCTCCATCCCCCTTTTCCCTTACCTGCCAGCTTTGAGAATCCCACTTCTCAGAATATTATCCTACCTTTTTTTTATTGCAAACACCCTGCAGGTCAGCAGCAGGCTCCTTGTCCTCTGCTCCTCCATAGTATGGTACGAACAATTTCTCGTTTGAGAAGGAAAGGAGGAGAGATGATCACAGCAGCACAAAGACATAGATGCAATGTTCAGTTCTGCACACATCTAAGAGGAGCAAGATTTTTTTTGCATCTCTAGATTACATTAATGCATCTTGCACTGCAGAGGCTGTGCTAGCAAGTTGTTCATTCATTTGTGCAAACTACAGACACCCACCAGGCACAGAGCTCCTGCAAGACTTCTTCCCCTTTGATCCCAATCCCAAATGGTGTGCTGCAGTACACAGCATAGCTCTGTAAACACCATCACTCAAATCAGCACTTCTTCTGTCCAATTAATATAATTTTCTTTTCCCATATTCTATTTAAAAAAATATATGTGCTTAAATATATATAAATTTATTTGCTAGTGTAGTTTATATTAATGAATACTTTATGTCTTACAACTCCTGCAGAGCTGATAATTTGCTAGAAAAATGATAATGGAAGTATCCCATGGAAAGTTTTAAAACCAATTTACAATTTGACTTTTTGTTTTTTGTCTTTGTACACAGTCATACAAAGACTTTCAGCGTGCCAGTTGTTTGAACCAAGTTCTTTTAATCTTTTCATCTGTACCAGAACCAAATCTGCACCTTGTTTGAGTTGCACCAATAGCTGTGACTACTTAGGTAAGTCATATAATATCATCTTCTTAAGCAAAAAAGCACTTCTCTGTGGAAGAGAGACATAAATCTCCCCAGAGAGTGAATTTCAAACCTCTGGGCTGCTGGATCGCCTGAATGCTTGCTGAAAGCAGCCATAAAATAAAGAGCCTGCATTTAGGGATGGCACGGATGGCTGAGACAGCTCCTTCTCTGCTCCTGCTCAGCTTGCTCCAGGTATCATTCAGCTTTGGACACACTGACTGTCTCGGGGAACTTGTCCTCTCTGATGTGGGCTGGCAGTGTTCTGGGCTCTGGTCCCCCAGCAGGACCCCCTGGAGCAGAGGGTGCTGCAGCTGAGGTTTCAGTAAGACACGGCCCCTCTTTCTCAGCCAGCAACCAACCTGCCTTGCAGGGGAAGGCTCAGCATGTGGGGCAATTTTCCCTTCCTGGTGGAAGGTGGACACATTTCTCTGTCAGAACCACCACACTGCAGCCAGCTCACATTTAATATTATTTGTGTGCACATGTTCAGTAGGTCCTGGTGAATGCCACAGTGAGACTGTGATAGAAAGTACGCATAAACCAAAATACACAAAATAAGTAATTTTTCATAATTCAATATGACATCTCTCCTTTAATTTAAACCTAATCAGGGAATAAGAAACTAAAAACAGCTGTAAGCATTCACATTACATCTCTCCAGGGAAACGTACATAAAGTTAGGATTTGTTTTCACCCAATGGAAATTTTGCGATTTCACACAGCCAATCTTTTTGTTTAAGCTGCTTCTTTATTACATTTTCCATAACAGAATTTACAGTCTCCACAAAATAAAAGGCAATTCCACGTCATTTTCCTTGCCTTACCTTCTCCCACTCAAAACACGAAAAGATTAAACACATAAGTGTTTCTAGTAATCTGGCTATCTCAGCCATAAATTCAACAGGCAGGAAAGATTTTCTTTTTTTTTTTATTTAAATCTGTAAGATGTGCCTGGAAACTGTGCAGGGCCCAGCATGATACACACGTTTTGGCGTGTTTTTTGAGGTTTTTTTTTTTACCAATTCATATGGTAAATAAGCTTTTAGGAAACCACATCCAAAAGTGTTTTAAAGCTCTCTTCTCCCACGTACATCAATCCTGGCCAGCAACGCAGAATTAAAATGCGTGGTGAGCTCAGAAAAATGTTCCACCGAGCATTCCAGTAGGGAGATGCTGTTGGAGAGCACGAGGGAATGCGAGCCCTCCCAGCACAGAAGGACACGGCCCCCAGACAGTGGCCATTCAACAATTCCTCAGCTGTTGAAGGGAGGAGGGAGGGCCCCAGCGGCAGCGTGAGACAAGCAGAAGCCTGTATCCTTTGCATCCAGCAGGAAGCAATAATCTGATTACAGCCCTCAGTCCCTCTGAAAGTTGGCCATTAATGAAAGTTTTAAGGAAAGTGCTCTGCTGCTGAAGCTTGCTCAAATAAAGTGCACGGTATTTGGGAACAGCGATGCCCAATGAGCCCAAAGTGAATGCTAGCAACCGGCTCTTAACCCGTACGTAATAATCAGGCAGAGTGAAAGGCTGACCCAAGGCAAAGTTTAATGACCAAGGCTGGCAATAAGAGTTATTGGGAACAATTAGTTTTTCTGCAAATGTGCTTTCCACGGCGGGAAGTGTAACTATTAAATTTCCAGACATTTTAAACTACGTTTTTAAAAATGTGACATTATCATCTCTAAATACTGCATGAGACCATTACTTGACGTTAAATGCAGGAGTAGTGGCAAGATCTTGCAGAAAAAGGCAGCAGATGCCTTTTGTGACATTTGGCTAGGGTCACAGAAAACACGAGTGTTTTCTTCTTCAGGTAAGGGAGGAACTTAGGGGGAAAAAAAAATTCCCTCACAACAAAAGACTCTGAACATGACCTTGCAGAGGAAGGAAATCACAATGCTACAAACTGGCATCACCTGAGAGCTGGTTGCCAAGAGTGGCACAGTCCAGGTTTAGCAGAGGACAGACACAGGTCTTGCCAGACAATCCCCCCAGGCAAGTACCTGCTTAAGTCAAAAGGAGCACATAAACAGGGCCCATGTGTTGTGACGATGGAGCCCAGGAGTGAGATTTGCAATGCCTTTGGTGCTAGGCAGAGAGAATTTTGCAGCCACGGACTTTCAGGGGAGCATCAAACACAGCTGGATGCTCCTCTCCGTGCCCAGAGGTGCTGGCTCTTCAGGGTTGTGACCAGATTATACCAAGGCTTTGAATTTCTGACACACTCAGGGGAGAGAGTGAGGGCTGAAGATGTCCCTCGCACTTGGCAGGACTAACAGCACACACTGTCCTGTATCACTGTGGTGAAATCTTCCTGGAAGTCACTGGAGCAGCACCATGTACCTCTTACTACACACCTGCAATAGTATTGTTGAAACTGAAGTGCTGACATTACTTTTCATTAGGACAAAAATGTGCTTGTTGGTTGGAGTACAAGAAAGTAGTGGGAGGAAGTGGGGATTAGGCAGTAGAAGGAAACCAAGAGAAAGATGCCAGCTAAGAAAGGCCTGGCTTTGCCCTGTTTTTAACAATTGCCCAGTCAGTATTTTAGGTTTTATATGCATGCATCATAAAGCTGGTGAATTTCTCTTCTACAGTTTTGGAACCTTCCTTTGTCTTTTTTTTTTTCTTTTCCCGCCAGCAGCAATTACATATTTAATTCTAAAGGAAAATGAAAAGGAAAGAGAAATTGAGAAATATGAAAAGTAGGCACTCTAAAGCATATTTTCCAAGAGCATTAATACATGCCTGAGATATACAGAATAGCAAATTTGGACTTGAGGCAAGAATTCATGGCCTCCTAAAACACATATTATCATGTCTTAAAGATGTAGTCTGGAAGAGTTAGACTTCTAGTTAGCAAAGACAAAAGCATTTAAAAAATTCAGATGGTACAAATGCATTTTATATATGGTAGTGCATAAGCTGAAAAATACTTCTGGCCTATATAATCAAATTAAATTATAGTTAAATTAATTTGGAATATATCTAGGTTCCAGAATTGTTCTTAAGAAAAATATATACACTTGTACATGTATATAAGATAGGCATAATCCTGTGTACAATACACAACCATTTATAAGACTTTTTCAACCATTATAGATAAATCAAGGTAGCTTTTCTCAAAAATCCTAATATCCATGTATGCCACGTAGTTCAAATCAGGACAAGTCAAATCAAATACCATTCACAAACAAACACAGGTACATGCAATTCTTGAAACTAGTTTTATCTATTATTCGGACATTCCCTCTTATGTGGGTGATTGTTTTCTCTGTTTGTGTGTTCTCTTTTTGCCTCTTTTCTTTTTTTTTTTTTTTTTTTTTTTTTTTTTTTTATCCCGGAATCTGCCCACAAGAAGCCTGGCAGCCATNTTTTTTTTTTTTTTTTTCTTTTAAGCCTGGAAACTGCCACAGAGAAGTCTGGCAGCTATAACCTCCAGCTAACTACTAGCAAATGCTAACATGCTGTAAAGTGGAACATTTATACAAGATCCATCTGGTGCATACAAGTAGGAATCCAAGATTTAAAGCCATTACATTGTGCATGTGCATTTACACCTTCACCAAAGTTGGCAAAAAGAGTAGATTTTACCCCACGACTCCAGTAGTAAAAGGAGTGGTGTGAAACATGTGCTGACCTACGCTCCTCCATCCAATTGTAGTTATTATATACTGCTCTTTGGCATGTTACATCCCAGGCTTCATGCCAGGAGTAAATTAGTTCAGTCCTGAACTTGCCTATCAGAAATTAAATAGTACAAGAGTGAAACATGCCTATAAAGGATTAGAGTAGCTGAGCGTTTTCTTTTGATCAGTCTTACAGATTTAAAAAGGCAGTCCACCGGGTCTGGTAAACCCAGCAATGCTCCCACCAAAAGGACGTCTCAGTTGACTCTTTTTGACATAACCGAGCAGTGAGGAGGGAAAAACGGCTTCAAGCTTTTTGCTATTCTTTGTGAAGCTTAGACTTCCTCAACCATACACCTACATTTTTAGTCTTTCTCCAGTCGGTACAGTCCCATCCCCTCAGAGAGAACAGACCTGGAGTTTTCAGCAATATTTTGCTTTATATTTATACAGGAGGTATATACAAGACATATGCAGAAATTAAAGCAAAGCATGCAAAAGTCAGTGACAAACATAACCGTCATCATGCTAAAAAAAGAGCGAAGGAGAGGTTGGAGGGAAAGGGCACATTTAAACCACCAGAGAAACTCAGGTTCCCGTGGGAAGCAAGCCCCGATGCTTAAGACATTCACTCGTGCCCTCTGCCGTCTGTCCCGGCGAATTCCAGCGCAGACTGACCGCCTCTCCCGCGGGAAGGCACCCACCCGTTCGCGAAGCTGTCTGGGCTGGGTGAGGTTCCTTGTTCGGAGCGCGTTTTCCCGCCTGCCGGGGCAGCCCCGCGGAGCCGCAGCCCCTCGCACCGCGCCGCCAGCCGCGGGCGCGCCCCGGTCCCCCCCGCCCCCCCC
>VXBU01003001.1:421229-458243 GCA_013400315.1 Bombycilla garrulus | reverse complement strand
TTAGTGCATCACTTCACATGCAGGAAATCTATGGAACTAACCGCTGTGTGCAGATTAACATATGAGCCCTAATATGTCAAGTCATTTTAGGGAACCACCTATGAAAACAGGTCTGGTGGCCCCATTGGAATCATCATCAGCCTTAAGGTTATTCAGGTGCTTGTTTGCATTTTGGCACTTAGCACTGAAGAATTTTGCAGATAAAATTGAGACACAGACATTCCTATGAAGCTGCACCAAAACAACATTTTTTTTTCTTGAAAACAAAATTTCTAGCAAAAGCAGTATATTGACAGTGTGGAAAAAGATAAAGAAAGACCTGACTGATTTAATATCTCTTTCCCCATTATTATCAGTCTTTTAAATCTCAAATTCTGCTAATCTTACACACATTGAATTGTCCTTTATTCTGGAAATGATATGTCAGAAATCAGTAAAGCTTGTTTCTTACCTTATACATACCAGTGTCCTATTCCAGAAGTAAACAAGTAAACAGAACTGCTGAATGGAGCACGCATTAGAGATATTATTGATTCTGAACACATATAAAATAAAGAGTTTGCACTTCAGTAATGAAATGTCCCACTCAAGAAAACCAATTAATGTTTTGCAAGTGATGTCAATGGGGTCAAAACTTCAGCCTTGTTAGTAGTTCATACAACGGAATATGCACAACAAATACAATTGCAAACTAGATTGCATTTGAATTATTGATTAAGCAGGATGTATTTTAATACCAAGTGGAAGGTGCCTGAGAAATGTAAAGTGAAATATGGACATATTTGCAGAGAGAATTCAAAAGACCAAGATGTTCAGGCTCTGGCAGAAACACCAAAAATTAAATTGAACATATTAACATACTAACAGGAAGTTCTCATTTTTTCTTTTGGTTCAGTTTGTACCTGTAGGGCTGCTTGACATTCCACTTGTTTTCAACACAATTTCTTTATTGCTTTTCAGTAGTGAAGTTGAATTAGATAAAACATGGTTTTTGGAGGATGTTTCCCTAATTCTTAATTTGACAGGAATAGTAGCAATGCCTTTGGCAGTCATCTTTATTTCTGTTGTAACAGACCTAATGTTCCCAAAAGATTCAGACATCTATTCTTCCCTGCTCTTTCTTTAACATTGTCGTTGGGCACAGTGAAACTTTAACTCCTTTATTGTGCTGCTCTTAGTGTTTTAGTGTGCTTTTCTCTTATAGACAAGACTTGGATCAAGAACCCTGGCTAACAGAGGTGAAGAACTAAAGGGATGTCTTCCCTTCCTCTAGCTTCTGTGCTTGAAAATCCAAGCTTTCTGATTGTGGCTTAAATCAATCTAACAACAGGCTTAGTTAACACTGTAGTTGAGCTTAAATTGTAGACTAATTTAACAATTTAATTCAAAATCCAGCACTTGATAGTTAGTTAATAATCTAATAAATTGAGGCACATCCTTGGCTCCTAGATTTAGCTTCTTTTTCTCTCAGAACCAATTATATTTTGCATGCTGCTTTTCCCATACACCGCTGTTGCAGAAGTCACAGGAAGCAGCACCAGCGTATGTAAACCAGTTTTATCCTTCTTCTCACTGTTTTTCTGCTGCAGGGTTTAGGACGTGTTTGTCTAGGAATCTGTGTTGAACTGGCCTGGCATGACTGGAAGCAAACTACCCTAAAGGCAGGATTTCACTTTAGTACTAATACCTGTGGTACTTCAGCTTGTTGGATACCCACCCATCCACCCACCTTACTCTTTAGGGGAAAGCTTTTCCAGTGAGGGTCTGGGGCAGGGAGCCAGGCTACAGTCCCTGGTGCTGTGCTGGGCTCAGCAAGTTGCTTCATTCCTTCTCTCTCCCAAGAATGAAAAGCAGCAGTGGGAAATGGGGACTGGGGCTGTGTTCTGAAGAGTCCCCAGCCTTGTCACTGCTCAGACACCTTTAGAGAGGCAGAGGAGGAGGAAAAGGGAAGAGAGGAGGTTGTGAAACTGCTGAGATCAGCCAGGGTGAGAAGAAGGTGAATGACCACTGGCAATTTTCTTTGCTTTTTAATTATGCTCTGTCACCTCATCAAGGTTGGAGTCACACTCCTAGACCTTGTTTTGTGCACCTTTCCCCACCTCCAGGTGTTTTGTCAGTGTCCAGCTAATGCAAAAGAAACTGTAAATACAAACGGTGATTGCTTAAGTTCTCTTTAGCTTCCTCAGGGGTTTGCCACACCTGTTGGAGCAAAAGCACTGAGCAGGACCGTGCTGGTCTCCTGTTCGGTGAACATGAGTGTGTTATCATCTGTGCCAAAAGGAGCTCTGGCACATCATCGCACAGAATCAGGTGTGTAGGCACTCAACAACATCAGCCCATAAGCAAACAGAGCGGTCCATAAGTGTCTGCTATTCTCGTGTGCTTTGGGAGACAGCCAGCATAGGACTGAAGAATAACACAAGCTCTAGTTGTGATGCTGGATGTCAAATTTCAGCCAGCATACTCAGGTACTCCAAGGTGGTGCTTGAGAAGAAGAGGCTTTGGGGACTTCCACAGTTCCCCACTCAGAGTAGAGAACAAAAGTTAAGACTCATTTTTGAAACAATACATTGATACCATCTTTTATTAGGTGTAATAAGTATAATGAAAATATTTATGGTAAGTGGTTTTTCCTGAATGGATAATATTATACGAAGAATTGCAGGTCATTTTATACAAACTGTGTTCTCAACTGTATTTCACTTTGATTTTCTTCCAGCTAGGAAATATTTTTTAAAAGCATTTACACGTTCTTGTCTAATTACTCTTTGCTGCATATACTCTCTCCACTGTTTATACTCTCCCCATGTCTCACTCTTATTGATCTAAGTTAGCAGACGTGCCATAAAAGTGAATGGAGTTAACTGCTTAGAAAAACCCAACCAACCAACCAACCAAAAAACTTCAAACAACCCAGGTGAAGCCCTGTGCCTTTATTAATTTTAGCTACCAAAAGTTTTAACCAAAAAAATTTCTACCTCTAATTTGTTGAAACAAAGAACACTTGGCAGGGCTTTTCATAGTACACATAGTTACAAAACTGCAGATGTGTTACAAGCTAATTAATCTCAGTAGTTAAGGATTTAGATGAGACTGCTTTTCCAAATCAAAACCCATCTTTTTTTTTTTTTTTACTTAAGAAAATAAATGGGATGTAATAAAGGTAGGTTTAACAAGGCAGAAACCAGCAGAGTCTTGAGTATACTTCACTGCTTGCATTATATTGAGGCTCGATGCACTGTGGAGTACAGGATGCTGGAAGATGTCTTATGATGTGATTTTCTCTATGAGAGCTTTAGTATGAGATGGTAAGGGGTATTTATGCATTTTACAGTTACATATGACAATATACACTTTCCACTTTTAAAATACATAAGAACAGCACGTTTTACATACAGTTTTAGCAACTGTATGATACTTACGCTCACACTGCTCTAGCTCAAATCTTGAGGTGCAGGGAAATCATACCTGACCTTTCTAGACTGAATAAAAAAGCTGGACCAGTATAACAGAGCATTTTAATGTCACAGGTTTTGATACAGCAGAAAAAAGTGTCAAGACACCCATGAAGAAAGCCACACTAGGAGCTTTATCAAACCTGGGCTGCAAGTTGCAAGGGTGGCTTGAAATCCTTTCTGCCTCTGCCCACTCTGTACTGGCACCAGCAATGGCACACCAGGATTCTTAAGGCTTTACTGGTGTTCCTTGCTTACTCCTGCAAATATTTAGAAATAAATACATTCAACATTAATGAGGAAAATTCAAGATGCTGGCTCTGATAGGGAGCTTTCATCCCTTCTTTATTCTGTCCTTAAGGCTTAAGTGAATGAATGAAAAATAGAAGCAAAGCTATGAAGTGCTGGCTGACTAATTTACTATTTTGGCAGTCAGTAAATGTATTTGACTTTTTGAAAATTGTGCAAAATCTTAAGGTTTAAAATTATACATACAAAATGGGATTTTCATGAGTTGCTTTCCTTCAGGAAGATGATACATGTTGTTTTGTTTATTGCCAGTTTAATAAGTTTTTCTGAATTTAATTACAATCGTGAATGTATTTAAAATGCAATGGAATCCACACAAACCCCGCTCATGGGAATGAATTAGGAAAACCAAGGGTTTTTAACGTTTGTGCTTTATCTTACCAACCCACATCAGATATGAAGGTCCAAAATAGAGTACATAACTTTATTGCAGATGCCAGTGCCATATTTCTACATACATTAGAAAAGTTTCCAGCCTTTTCTACTAACATCTGAAGACAATATTCTGAAAAACACAGCTAATCTGTCAGGTATCTCTGGAATATGAACACATTTTTCCTGGTGCTTATGGGGAAGAGTAAAAATATGTGGGCTTGACATTACCCAAGATCTGATCTTCATAAAGGGGAAGGCAACAGAAGAAGAATCCTAAGCATATTTCCATAATGGCGGTGGTCCAGCCAAAACCATAGGCCCAGCTGAACATATTGATTCCTGTCATTTCAATTTCAGATGAGAACTTTACTGGATAAATGACCAGGCCCATGATGGAGAACACAGCTGAAGAAACAGGAGAAAACAAAAAAAAATGTTTAACACTCAGCACCACTGCCTTCCTCCATAATCCCTGTATCTAAACCCATCCATGTTTTGGAGGATCTGAAAATCGATCCAATGCCATGACAGATTTCGATTTTTCATAGAGAGCTCAATTGCACACAGGCAGAGACCTGGGTATAGAATCAGCAGAGGAAAATATCCATTCTAGTATGGACATATCTGCACGAGCTAAACTTGACTTCACACGCTGCCTTACCAGCCACGAAAAGCAAGCCTCCAATCCCACGAATGAAGTTGAACCGAAGTGTGTCAATAGCAAATGCTATGATGGCCAGTGCAAAACAGATGACTAGAAGTAGAAAGCCAACCAGGTACGTGGCAGCAGCGGCTCTTCCCCAGGCTGGAATCAGAAGGAAATACATTAGAAAGGAACAAAAACAAAAACAAAGGCTGGCTTTCTCTGGTTAGTAATTAAAGGCTAATTTAAAAACCTGTGGAAAGAGGATCATCTCCTAAGAAAGAAAGCATGGGAGCTTTCTCTTCCTTTATAGGTGAACATTTCAGTTCCACAAGAAATGAACATTTTAGTTCCACTAAGTGCAGAATGCATAAAAATTCCAGCTTTGTCTTCTTATTCAGAATGAAATGGGGGCTTGGGTGCAAGCTTACTGTTTAGTTTTAACAATTAAGAATTAAGACAGAAATGGCTTTAAAGATGTAAAAATAGGCACTTCCTTCAACAGCAAATATTACCTCAGCAGATGCCATAAACCCAGCTTCTTTTTGCACAGACAGGGAGAATTAAACTGTCCCAGGCACTAATAAAAATCTTCCTTTGAAACAAAGTGTTTATAAAACCACTACCGATCTGGCAAGCTTAAAGGTATGGAAATAGCCCATAAATGTCAAAATTCATTGATTTCTGTCTTTCAACCTTAGTTTAGCTCTGTGTCCTAAATGGAGCTAAGGATTTGGAATCTGTTTTGTAGGGAAATTGGACCTCTTATTTTGGCCCAAATTTAAAACCACTTCAATTCAAAAAGCTTGTTCCAGATATTAACTCCTTCATTTTCAAATTGTAAGATTTTATGTTACAACACATTAAAGCAAAGCCTATTGTATTGGCATAACAACACAGAAAAATAGTATTTAATATTTCAAGGCTTGAGGAGCAACTACTGCTCAAAGAGATCAAAGTGCCCCTTCTTCTGGATGTAAAAAGCCATTTTGACACATTTTAAATTGTGTTTAAATTGAGTAAGCTGTTACAGTCTGCTAGGTATCTTCATACCCTCATCTAAGCCACTATGCCCTTGTTGAGTGTTGGCATCTCACAAAATGTATGCAACAGCAGTGCCAAAAAATTATCACAGCCCAAACAACCCTGGCAATAATTACAATTCAACTTAAATGCAGTACATGCTGTTCAGTAAAAGTTCCCTCTGAAATTGAGTAAGTAACCTATCAATTTGTTTGCTTTAAGCATGGAAGTATTAAAATGCAAAGTGTCCTGCCTTTCCCTTCATCTGAGTCGAGTAAGCATGAAAGCAACTATTCTGTCCCCAGTGAGTGACAGCTTGGTATTCAATCTCTCTTTCCCCAGGGCCCACACCACCACTACTATCAGGCAAGAAAAATGGATCACGATTTTCCAGCTATCCTTTTCTAACCCCCAGGAGGTAGCTTTTGGCCATCAAAAGCAATTTCCCTTTTGTTTGCTTTTCAACATTCTCCCTGCTTTATGATCCCTGCTCTGTTCTAGCTATTGCACTGTATCTTCAGTTTTAAGCCATGTCCATTCTCTTTCTTATTCCACAAAGTTTCTGTCTGCTTATAGAACTTTTCAATTGGATTGTTTTCCCCATAAACAGGCAGTTGCCTGAGAAGACTGAAAGGGACAGCAAAGGTGCTCTTACTTCTCATTTTCTAGCCCAGTGTCTTAGCTCAATCTCTTCTCTCTAGGAGTTTTCAGGGAGCTCAGAGGTAGAGTATGCAGTGTGGAGGCACAGGAGGGAGGACAGCACCTCAGGCAGAGTATCAGAAGAAACAGTCAAGAAGAGGCATTTCTTATACTGCACAATATACCCCACTGAAAATGTTCCTATTCCCAGTCTCTCTGTTACCCCTTTAAAACAGGAAAAATAAAAAAGGGGCACCTGGCCATAAGAGAAGTTTCTAAGCAATAGTGACCTCACAGAACAAGAGCTCTGGATACTTATGGCAAGAGGGTGAAATGACAAGAACACCTAGAGGTGACGTTTTTTCTTAGGTGCACAAGTGCCTGTGGTTGGACACAAAACTCTCAGGCAAAGGAGCAGACTCAGAGCACAGATGCCTGCCCAGCAAGTTCTGAGACACCAGGAGTCCTGGGGTTTCCACCTGCCCCACTGCCAAATCTCAGCCTTGCTTCCCAAGAGCAGGTGATGGTAGAGCACCAAGCCCTGGGCTGGGAGCAGCGCCTGGGCTGGGGGCTCAGGGAGCTGTGTCTGGTGGCTGCAGCCATGTGTGGTGGCACCTTGCCCATGCCAGCACCTCCCTCCTCCGCCAGGCTCACCCAGGTGTTTTTCCTGAAGTAGTGTTCCAAATCTGTGACTGTATGGAAGCAGATTGGGTGCACACCCAGCCCGCTGGGCACCGGCTATGTGGCAAGAAGAGACATGCTTGTCCCAGGATGCTTACACCATTTGGAGGTATTGCTCAATCACCTAGCAGCTAATTTTGTGGCTCTCAGCTCTACAAAAGAGGAATAAAACCCCTCAGCATTGGAGAGAGAGAAAAACAATACGCAGCTCCAAAGAGTGAGTCTCTACAGGGTTGTTTTGAAGAAAAGTAGTCTAAGTTCATCTGTCCTTTACAAAAAGCAGCAGCTACCAGCAATCTAAGACCACAGTGTGTAAACATCTTACCTGTCTAGAGTAAAAGATAACAAAGGCTTTGTGCAGCAATAATTGCAACTGTCTCTATATTTGAGATGCTTATTTTTTCTTGTGCCAGCCAGGAGTACTAGAGTAGCTTAGTTCTTTACAAATAGGATTAGGACTTAAAATCCCTTAAAAATGGCAGAATTAGAAGAATTAAATTGGCCAAAAAACACTGACAAGTGAGTGGCTAATTTGGTCCCAAATATTTTCTTATCTTCCAATGTTGTGGGGGTTTTTGTCTTTAACATTGAGTAAAATAAATGAATTGTTCTATCTGCTAAGTTTTTTCTTAAAAATGTGAACTCCAGGTCAAAGAATCCCGACAGGTGCAACATCAATTCAGTGTATTCTTGGTTGTAAAGCAAAGGCAGTTAAAAGCTGAAAGGGTCCAATCCACCTGTCACCAAATCAAAAATTGAAACAGAGGAAGCAGCGGGTTACAGGATATGAAACTGAGTTTGTAAAAATATTCAGCAGTTTTTGAGATCTGTTTTCTCAGCCCCAAAAACAGTGGTGATGTTTTGGCTGTTTAAGAGTAAAAATGTGCTTGTGAGAAAAGAAATATGTTTATACAAAAGTGTCTTTGAATACCAGCAGCATCCTGTAATGCTTTGGTGCCAGTCCCATTTTTCAGTTCCTCCATCATCTGAAAGAACACCAGTGAACACTGTGAAAGGATCTGTGGGCAGCTAGACACCAGCTGCTCTTCAAAACTCCTTCTAACTGGCAATTTTCTGAGCAATTTGGTCTTAAATAAGACACTGCTATCCCAAAGACTGCTAACCCATGTTTTCACACCTGTCTCAAGCAGACTGAGGACAGGGCTTCTGATATCAGTGGTTTCTATGTCAATCAGCAATTATTTGTAAGAGTCTGGGCTATACAAAGTGAATGCAGTAATATGTGACCACTAGAAAATGAAAATAATTGCCTCACTTCTATAACTCCCGGCTATGTGAGAAGACCCCTGAGTTAATTTAGAGACCAGAAAGAGCCCTCCATGCCAGGACAGAGCTCAAGATATCTTACGAGCTACGTAATTAGCTGAGACAGAATTCAATAATAACACAGATTTATTTCTCTGGTATTAAAGCTAACTCAGTTTGGGGGCAGCATGACTACCTCTTGTATTGCACCATATAAACACATTCTGATTATCCTATATCTGGCTGGAGCCAAAGGGAAGCTGATGAACTTAATTAGACCTCCAGGACTAAGAATATCTCCAGTTTCCTGCCTTCCTGATTTTACTCCCTCACACATTTTACAGTTTATGAAAGTGTAAACACTGTCTGTGCTTCACAAAAAGAAAAAAATTTTCTTGCTCAGCAATAAGTTGAGCCAAATCTTTGAACCACCAAACCCAGTACTTCCTTAGCCTGCCATCTTTCATGCCCCAAATGGTGCCTTCAAAAAAAGAGCTGCTGTGTCTTGAAAATACCATATGACCTCTACTTCCTCCATGACAAATACAAATGCCCATGTTCCTGGTGTATGTGTTTCAAAACATGGGAAAACATTCACAATAAAATTCGTATGTTTTTCTTGATCTGGTATTCCCACACCACATAAACTTCTGAGTCTCTTCTTGGGTGACATTTTCTGAAAGCAACACCAGAGAGTTCAGAAGTACTGTTCCTTGAGTAATCAATAAGAACACACTTCTCCATTTCTTCCTCTTGGCTTGAAGCTAAACAAACATCTAGCATTGGAAAGAAAAACATATATTTATTGCCAGCTCAAAGACACCAACAATTATCTAGAGGTTCTTGCTGACTGATCATTTTCACACTGCAGTGAATTGTGCAGTGATTTGAGGAAAGGGAGCTTTAATTCACAAGAACCAGGGAGGGATGAAAAAAAAATGTAACACACTAACATTTTGCTCTGTTATCCTTCATACCACTGAGGGAAAGAAACATAAACCCTGCAGTTCTAGCTGCAGTCTTGCAAAGTGATTCTTAGGAGAACTAAAATCTGCAGTGGTAGTGATTCATCTCTGTGTTGTACGTAATGAGAATGTTTCTAGGCTGAGTTTGCAGAGCTCAACCTGTTTAACATCTCTCTGATTAAGGAATATTATTTTGGAAACAAAGCTGAACTCACTTGAGTTTCTCAACCTGGCATTCTCTGTCAGGGCGTGGCAAACACTGCAGAGCACATGGTTCACTGTGAAAAGGAACTGCTTTCACCCATTTCCCTTTGGTTTGTTCTCCTCAAGAAGGTTTCCATGTGAAAGTGCACGTTTGCAGCAGAACTTGTGTTCCCTTAGCATGACTCTTAAGTTGTCCATCAAACCCATTCACCCACATCTCTACTAGCCAAAGGGTTACAAGTTGCTGTTGTACATGCATACCACTATCATCAGGACTCTGGATTTCCTGTGTTAACTGTGCAACACTACACAGTGCAAAATCCAGTTTTCTGGAAATACTGACTCTGTAACATGCCAACTACGGGGAACATCTGTGCTCTTTCTGGAAACGAATGCACACTGTAATCTCTGCAATTGTTTGCTGATCATGTGAGCTGGCATTGAAATACAAGTGTGCATGTGTTTGTGTACAGCCAAGATAAATCAGAAACTATCAAAAGCAGCTTCTTATGAATAAACTGCATGTGCAGACTGAAAGCCATTGACTGAAAATTATTTCAAAGGAAGTTTGCACAAATGAGAAAAAATCAGATATTAATCATGGATAATTTATTAACAGAATAAAATAAGGAAAATAACATCAAAAGTATGATTGAATGTGTACTATTTTCCGAGTTTCTGTTTTCATTGCATCTGGTTCATTCTTAAAATAATTGCATCCTTTCATATGAGTACTCAATACTGGAGGTTTCTCTTTGGATTTTTTTTTTGTGTGTGTGTGAATCTTTAGCAGTGGAATACAAAATTTTTAGTCTTTCCATATGACATCCTCTTTGGTAACTCTTTCTTTTCACCCTAGCATTACATTTTTATAATTCATTGGCTGTTAATATGGAGTTCTCATTTAATAACAGAGTATTATCTCATAAAAGTCATTTTTGTGTGAGCCAGAACCAGCTTTTAGCTAGCCACTTTTAAAAGACAACCATGGAAACAAAGAATGACCTATTTAGGTTCACACTAGGATAATGTCATTGCCAAAGTTTCTCAGTGATTAGTAACAGGTCCCATATAAATGAGAAAGGATTAGGACTTTAGGACAATTACGCCATAATAATGATTCTAAATGACAACATTAAGGTAAAGAACTTTTATGAGTAATTCTTCTATCAATAAAACACAGTATATATTAGCAGAAGGCATAGCTGCATGCTAAAGTGATAGCTCAGTATGGCTTGGTGAGCTTTAACTCCTTTAAAGGAAAAACCTATTAATTCCTCACCACTGACTTCATCCACAAACAAACACAGGCAAAACTTTTATGTAATCTGCAACCCTCCTTTCTTACTGAGGCAAGCAATTAATTAAACTTAGAAGCTATTCTGACTTGAATTTGAGGGGAGGAGCAGTTACGTCTTGAGGGAGTGGTTCAAATTCATCTCATCATAAGCTCAGGCATGTACAATCTTGACTTAGAAGCCGGCTTCTGCAAATCTTGTATTAATGAGGGCTGCTCTGTGATGCTTACTTAGTGCTGGGAAGGCAGAAGGGGCAGAGGGTGTAGAGCCATCATCAAAGGGAGAACCAAGGGAGTAAGTTAGCTATTAAATATAATGCAAATACAGTGCCTCAAAATTAAAGGTTTGCTCATGAGAGATTCAGGGAGTACCCCTATCTCACATTATCTTCAGAAGCAGTTGCACACACTGAGAAAATTAAAGCTCAGCCTCATACACTTTAATGCTACGTTTTTTCCTCCTATATTCTTCCTATTTATTTTAAATTAAAGCAGGATTACTTATACTTGGATGTGTACATGTGGTTTGGGAGGGTCAGGTAAATAAAACAGGTAAGGTATTGATTAATCGGTTCATTTTCATAAGCTCATTTAATGAGAATAGCAAGATGTACCTGCTCCCTAATTACCCCTGAGTGGGCTGAAATATGTAATGTGAATTAAACAGCATCGATTTCCATGATAACACAGACTATGAACTAGGACTTTTAATCAAAACAGTAGAGTGGAACCTCTTTAAAAAAAAGTTCTTTTCAAGTTTTATATTCCCAGACTCATTTGGGACTAATGAACACTGAATTTACATCTTATTTTCATGTGCACCAAGAATTGTTGTCACTCTTGATCTGCAGTTTTCATGCTATGAGCAAACTTTGTTCTGAAACCTTCATGAAAATTGCCTTTTGTACTAGGGAATTTCCCACTAACAGATAACAGCAGTGAATCTGGAATCTGTGAATCTGATTTTCTGGTAGAAGTAAAATTTTACTATTTGCAAAATAAACCCCCCAGTATATAAGCTGAAGTTGTGCTTTGTGCTCTTAAAAATATACTGAATTTATGTACTCTTCTTGTTAATGAAACAGCTTTTACAACGCATCCTGAAAATCTTTGTCTCTTTCAGCTTACTGCTGATGAGGTTGTTAAATGAACTGCACAGAAAATTCCTGGTTTTGGGGGCCTGATTTGGGCATAGCATGCATATGTCATCACAGTAGGTGACATTAGATGTATTCAGTTTCATATTAGTAATTCAGCAGGACTAAAGGGAAGTATTATTTAGGACTAGTAGAAGAAAGCCAGATACCTCTGGAACACAGGCTAGTGTCAGCACTCAACAAGGTGCTTTGAGTCCCTGAGAATTTTTGAGCAATGAGTTATTTTGTAATGGTACTTGACAAAGAAGGAACATGGCATTACAATGCTCACTGAATCAGTATGTTTGAGGAACAACTCAGAACAGCACAAGCTGCCAGTAAAAAGTGATACAGAAATGTGAAAGAATGTTCTGAGAGTTTTGTTTCTTTTGCTGCGTAACACCTTCCCACTTAAGTAATCTGTTTAAACTTACAGGGGAATTTGAAATGCATCTTGCAGCCCTTATCACTGTTCAGACTATGGAGATGTTATTATAGCCATGCTGTATCAGATTACCTCAATAAACTAGAGGAACAGATGAGGTGAAAAAGATTGAGAGTTTGGCCACAAGTTTCCACAGGCAGAGATGGCTCCTGTGTAAGTGAATGGAATCCTCTCTCCAGGGCTTCAGGGCCAAATGACTGCTATTTTTCCACATAATCTAACCGTAATTATTAAGGGAAGGCTGGATAATAAACAGTGGGATTACATGTGCAATTGCTCTCTGGGGAGTTAATTGCTCAAGAGCATTACCATTATTTAGAAAAGATTCTGATTAAATGAATCTGTCACTGAAATTATAAAAGTACAAACACTAAAACTACAAGGGAAAGCACACTAGCAACTGTAGATAAGGAATAAAAATTGCCATGGTAATTAAATGCTCTGGCCTTGATTCCCTTCTCTTATACTTGTTTAGAAACAATGGAGTGTCTCCTACAAGCTGGGGGAAAATAAAATTTTTTCTTTCCTTCTTGCATCATTCCTTACAGACACTGTTGTGATTTTTTCATTAGCTATATGTTTGAGACTGTATTTTTTCTCATTCTAAGCTTTGAATAATTACTGTGTATTCTACATTATTCAGTAATTAATCTTGTAATCTCATTTCTCACTCGTTAGTCCCAGTTAACATCGCACTTTAAGGAGAATGATGTCTTAGGAAATTATGTGCTTCTCTACACACTGTCATTAAAACTACAGACAATCACTTATATAAATATAACCATTTTATGCTACAATACAGCAGGAAGAGTAGCAGCCTTTTGTTTTCAGTTCAGCCTGTGTCAAAGGAGTGGAGGTTTGCCCTTTATCCCAGGCCATACACAGAGCAGAGCTAGGCTCCATCTTGGGCTCTCCCACAGGATTCCTTGAACTGGTCAGAAACCTCCCCAGCCTTTTTCCCAGCTGCAGACACTTTTGCAAATCTACTTGGATTTTAACAAATGCTGGAAGATGTTAAGTGCAGAACCTTGACTTCAGGAAAAATCTGCAATAAAGGCCCAGTAACTTGAGCTGGTCCCTACTTCAAAAGCACAGTTACTTCTTTACTGCATTTCTATTTTGATGTACAGACACTCTCAGATGCCAGAGAGCCACAGGGCCATCCCATCTTGTCCCTCTGGAAATATCTCCAGACTCTGCTCAGAGTGCTTGCTTTATCTTGGGGCAAGTAAGGGTTTCTCTGTGCTGGGATTAGGCGCTGGCTGTCAGATGCAATGGGAATATGGGGGAAGGAAAAACACATAGATAGTGTGGCAGTGGCAAAATTTGGTGCCTGGTCGGTCCTGTGCCCTGGGTGTGATGAGTCACTGCTTTGATGGAGAAGGTAATTTTCCAGAGGGAGAGCTGTGTGGCCAGCAGTGCAAGACCAGTGGTAGGTGTAGTGCCAAGAGAGCGACTTTGGAAACTGATCCCAACCACGCCATATAACCTTGCTGTTGTGTCATTACTTGGGGACTTCTAGTAAGTGATTTCCATTTTGTTCTTCCTTCAGGATAATAAACGGTGTTTCACTGTGGCAAAAGACTCCCCATAAACAAAAGCCTGGTACAGGCAAAATGGGGGAAAAAAAATTCATTAATGAGGATGCAGAGTATTTATTTTCTCAAAAAGATATTACTTTTGCAACATTTGCTTCTTTCATTTATCCAGCATCCATACTTATCTGCTGTCATATCTGAAGTCATTTTTGTTCATTATAATCATACTATACTAGCCCTCTTATCTTGCAGTATTGCATTCATGTTCATAGACCAAAATAAAACTGGATACCTAGAACATAGTTGCCCATTATTTCCCTGGAAGACAAGCGGCACAAAGGTGTCCTTTCCAGATGGACAAAATCATTCATCCCTCCACTAATCTCCACAGCCACAAACCCAGCCACACCTCCCAGGAAAAAGCTTTAATAGAATATTGTGATGTGAAAATAACTGAAGATGTGTATTCCACTTGTCATATGGAAATACCTTTTCCAGATTTTTTTTCCCTAAGATCTCTGTTTGCACTGTGCAAATAAGATGATCTCTTCAACATACACATAGAGCTTTAAAATTACAGTTGTTTTGATTGCAGCATCTGCAAATGGAAGAACTGCAAGGCTGGGTGGAAGATAAAATGGGACAAGTGTAGTCTCAATTGTTTTATCCTTTATGCATCACATTCAGACTAATGAAATCAGTTATTGCCCCCTATTATTTGTGTTTATTATGTATTTACCTACACATGTTTAAAGATCTTCAAAGCCTGCAGTAGAATAAATTACATACTGAAGAAGTGTCTCAGGTCTGCAAGACACACCTTGTTCAAGATGGGTAATACAGCCGTTGTCATGATGGGGTTTAACCTGTGCATTTTCTTTGTAAGCTCAGCCATGTCCCACAGAGATATATTCCATATTACTCATTATCTATTGAAAAAGTCTTAATCTCTCTTTGTATATGTTAAGCATGTTTTTTCAAGTGCAAGAATAGTGAAGAGCAAGAGCAATGAATCTCTCAGTTCTTCATCCATAATTCCATGCATTTTGAGTAAGTGTACTAAAGCCCTGGATATTTTTTCCTAGATAGTTCTATTTATTTGAACTAAATATGCTTGAAAAGCAATAGTCTTTGATAAAGTCTACATGAGTGTCATATCTTTAAAGCAGATGATCTGAAGTCTTGGAGAAGATAACAGAGTGTATAAACTCTTCATATTCTCACTTTCCACGGAGCTTATAAACTTTGCAAAAGACCACGGGTGAACAGATGCTTTCACAGAAGATAAATGCACCAATGGAGTTACTCCACTGCCTTTCCAAAAAAAAAAAAAAGAAAAAAAAGAAAAAAAAGAAAAATAGAAATCTCCAAACTACACCGATGCAGCCAATGAAATACTCAACCTTCTTCCCTTCCAATGCAATCAATCTCAATGATGTTGGGTTTTTGCCTTCCAACTACACGAACATATCTTAAGCCAAACAGCCAAGATTCAAGGGAAATTATAAACATTGCACGTGCAGAATTTGATTTGAATTTGCACATTATAATTAACAACTTGCAAGGATGTTGCAATTATATCTAATTATGATAGGACAAAGATGACTGTAGAGGATTAAGATAACTACACTGTCCAAGTCATGTTGACAATATTTGCTGGCAGCTGCTGTGGTACACATACATATCATGTTTATCAGTGAAACCATCCCTGCAGGAGGGCCAAATTTCAGAACCTACCCAGCCAGTGGCACATTAGGCAGGGAAGCTGAGAGTAAAGGTCAGAAGAAACAAGATGGAAACTGTGCAACAGAGGAGGGAAAGCAATCTCATCTCAGGAAGGCTGTGAAAATTTCTGTCCTTTACATTTACATCACATTTTTGTGTCTGTGCTCAGGAAGGCGTTTAACCAGCACTCTGTTTAGCTTGGCACAAAGTTGAATATCCCACAGAACATGATGCTGAATGCTTGTTTTTCATGACCTTTCTGGAGCACAGTAGATAAATGCAATCCCAGAATTACTAAAACCCTCAACACAAGATCTGGATGCTCACAAATGTGATGCTCTCATGGCCTGGTTTTTTGGGTGGAATCCAAGACCAGAATCGGCCACCTCTGCCCTGCATGAGAAAAGGTGTGAGTCACAAAAGAAAAATCCCAACCCCACATCACTGAGCAAGCAAAAATGGAGAACAGAATTGGATCTCAGCACATCCCACCTCTGGATAGAAGGGACCTGAGAGAAAGGTCTGGAAAGCATCAGGACAGTGACATGAGTTTGCAGCCTCCGTCAGGTCTACAGTCCTCTCCTGGGTCAGAGATAATTCACCCCCATGAAGGGCAAGATCTGCATTTTAATGGCATAATATGGCAAAGGCAGATTGCCAAAGCCTGGCAGTATAAGCCACTCTTACTAGGCCTTTGATACCTTATTTACATATGGCCTTCACATATTCTGCCACTGGCTAGGTGACTTCATTGTGCCAGACATATCCAGGAAATTTTGTCCAGGAGGATTTTGAGGATCTGCTTAGGCTTCCTGGGCATTTAATCACCTTGAAGAGTTCAAGTGATAGATGCATGCCTCTTGAGAGCATAATGCAGTCATGCAGCTCACGAACAGTGTTTCTAATGCTTTCAGAAGCATCAGTGGAGTCTCCAGTGGACCTTCTGGATAATACTCTGCATGTGTGTACCAAGTCCACAAAGTTGTGTTAAAAGTGCTGGACTTACTGTGGATGTGATTCATGGTAACCCCACGTTACCATGGGGTTGCAGGACAGTCCACACAGAGTTTGTAGATTCTATCCAGTTTCCAGGGAAACTGTGCATACAGCTGCAGAATTTAAAGCTATCAGAGTGAGGCAGGATAAGGAAGGAAGTGAAATGCCAAATACCTATCAAGGTCCTGAAGGTAAGGAGAAATTTGTCTTGTATCATCAAGAGAAGCAAGGTGAAACATCTCTGTGTTTTCTGTTCAGTTAAAGCTGGCATCCATGTCATTCCCCAGGGCCTAACCTGGAGATCAAGAGGAAGGCTCACTTTTCAGGAAACTCAGAAGCAAATTCAGGACTGAGAAGCCCTCTACTAAGCATCAGGTTCTTTATCCTTCTCTCAAGTGCTCTGTGGCAGAGGCCAAATTGCTGGCTTGACTTACAGCCAGCCACAAAGCTGATGCTGGAGCCCTGAGAGCAGGACTGGATGGTGATGCTCAGTGGAGCTGGCCATGCCTGGAGCCCTACATGCACAGAGGCCTGCTGCAATTAACTCATTACAGCTGAATTTTGTGCATAGAAGGTAGAGTTTCATGACATACAATAAACCTTCAGGAACAATTTTGAAACACTGTAATAAATTATCCCCAAGATTGCTTCAGCGAGTGCTTTTACTCTTATTTTTAACAAGAGCTGAGTTTCTTAGCCCTAGAGAAAAGGTTCTTCCTTATAATTTGAATGAGCATAAATTGTAAGAACTCCTGAACTTCCTTTCCAGCTCAAACTAACAGTCCTTCATTCACAATTACTTGTTTCAAACCATGGCCAATAGCAAATGTACAGAAAGAAAAAAATGGAAAAATAAAAAAGAAACAGAGCACGTCCGGAGTGACCCTTCTCTTGGTCTATTTTCCCACACTTATGTTTTACATCTTCTCAAACTGAAGATTGCACCCGGGTCAGCATGTTTAATAGCATACTTCACCAAAACTTAGTACGAACAAAAATCCTTTCATCTTTTAAAGCTTTCTTTCATAATCACAAGGAGACTCTTTCACATGATCCACCTACCGGAGCAGTTTCAGAGCAGCATTCTGTAGCCTGACACTCCCTGGGAATATCTTGCTACCATCTTACATTTTTACCTCCCTTTTTCTGGCGCTCAGACCTGCTTGCCACACTAACACCAGGCTTACCCACACAACCTATCGTTTGGATGTTTGATCACCAGTAGCCGTTAAGTTTTGAAAAGTAGTGATCAGTAAGAAGAGGTTACCAGCTTCTTCTGGGAGAGGAAGAAAATCCTGTATTATTTTCTGCACCGGTACAATACCATGTGTGGGGTTTTATGTATTATGTAATCCTCTAGGTTCTTTTCTGCACAGAAGTGTGAGGGCATTTTATTTCTTCACCCAGTTAGTCAAAAGCCTTGGTGTATTTAGTGATAGTCCCTACTGCCTGGGACTTCATTCATTCAAGTGCCAGTTACTGGGTGATACAGTCAGACCTGCAGGAAGGCGACCTGGGGGATGTGACCCTGTGCTTCAAAGCCTGCTCCCCTACCCCTGTCGGCACTTACCATAGCCCATGAGGGACTCGCAGCTCCATTCCCCGCCCTGGCCAGGCCTCCTGCAGTTCTGCCACAGCGACGCTTGCTGCACGTAGGGCAAGGTCTGCGACTCCAGCCAGCCCCTGCCCGCCAGTGCGATGATACCGAAGATGACTCCTATGCCCAGGAGCAGGGGCAGGATCCATCGGCAGCGCGTGTAGTCGAGGCCGTACTTCACCATTGCTCAGGGCAGGTGGCTGGCAGGACGAGGCGCTCTCTGCCACAGGCTCGGGGACGCAAAGCGATAGGTGCCTCCGCAGAGCTCCTGGAAAGGCGGTGCCGGTACCTGGGAACGCGTGTGCAGATGTTGGAAAAAAGCTTTTCAGACACAGCAGAGAGGGAGGGAGGGAAGGAGGGAGGGAAGGAGCTCCACCTAGATTCAGATGAGTAAGAGCTGCCGCTGAACAATAACCAGTTGAGCTGGGGAGAAGCTTTGAGGCTGGGTTTATCTGTGAGATCTTCTCTGTCCTGCTGACTAGGTAACAAATCAGATGTTTACCCTCAGCATTTAACACTTTCCTTCCTGACATCCCCACCAGCAGCTGTGCTTACGCCTTTCCATCTTCTAAGGGATTTGCATTATGGCAGGAGAAGGCAGAGACGAGAAGGAACTATTTGCATGACATGGTGGATGCTTCTGAAACTTGCCATCTGGAGGCTGTGAGCTGCCTTTCTAGGACTCCACTTAAAAATAAAATCATACAATTTTTTTTTTACTATTAAAGAAATTCCTATAGCTGTTATAAAGCTAAGGCAATAAAGATTATCACTGTCTGCTCTTCCCCTTCATAGCACAGGTATAGAGGAAAAGAAAAATATCTTATGATTTGGATATAGCCTTATTGGGAGAACAAAACCTGAGTTCTGATTTGACTGAGCCTCACAAACATTCCCTGAGTGTGGATCTGGCTGTACATGCACTGCCTGGGGCCTGTCACAGCCTGTCTGCAGCTTCTAAGAGTGCAAGGCAAGGATGAGCCATCACCTCTCTATGCCCTGGAAGAACACCCAGCCGAGTCCAGGGCAGAGTTTTCCATCTGTCAGCTCAGAAGCAATAGTGCTGTGTTCCCTGCACTCCCCCTTTGAACTAACACGTGCTACAACCTAGTGTTAGGGCTCAATTGCATTTAAATCTGGAAGCAGCTGCAGCCCTTGATCAACGCTGGTTTGTGTGAAACACAGTTAACCCCAGAGGGTGCCAAGTATCCTTTGCTTCCATGGTGGATTTAGTCAGGTGGGGCTGCATGCAAATACTGACCTCATTTACTCAAAGAAATTTTTTATTTTATTGCAGCTCTCATAGTGCAATGTGACAGCTATGAACTGTTTGTGAACTGCAAACTCCACAGCATTTTTCTGAATTAATATTCATAAATCAATAATGGCCTAAATAAAATAAGCTAATAAATGACATTGCACTGATACACTGTGCCTGAATAGGCATTGAGCTTGCAGAGAACCAAATTGGAACATCCACAGCACTGAGTTGCAGCACAGTGAAGAAGTAGTAACTCCATGAAGAATTTGATCTGAAGAAATTCATTTGACAGCATGCCTTATCTCTTATCAGATACTTTATTTGCCTGCTGGTAGATTAGCAGTGGTGTGGCTGCATTATCTTTCATTCTGGCCAGCTGAAGCATCCTGCCAGCAGATGCCCTGTGGCACAGACAGTCCAATGTCCCTGTGGCTGTGAGAGGTCCATCAGGGCTATCCAACAGGCCTCTGTGAGAGCAGGAGGTATTTTTACTGTTTTGGCCATTGAATTGGAATGTTGCTGAAAGCTACAGCCAACTATGAAGATACCTTAGCTGCTGTTTTGAGTTGGAAATAAGGGGCAATCACACTTTTTTTTTTGTAAAGTAAACTTTACAGAACAACCATTTCCTTAGAATAGAATGTATCTTCCATTGTAGTCCACATTTGTGCTATCCACAAATTGAGTTATCATTAACCTAGTGTTTAAAATATAATTTACCTGTTCTATAACACTGCAGTGTATAATTTTTATGCCTCAATTAAAGACATATTTACACTAAAGCAAATATAATTTGAAACCCAACCTTAGTATGTTATGCTGTTAGGTGCAAGTTGTCCAAGTCTGTATATGCATGTTCTTTCTGTTGCTGCGGCTGAGATGGAAGTGGACACAACATAATCCAAAAGTTTGAGAGAACAGGTTTGGATATTAAATGGTTTTGAAAAGATGGCTTCAGAAATACTCGTGAATGTGGCAGTAGAGTGTAGACAAGCCTTCACTCAGCTGTCTGTATCTAGTCTCTTGCCAAGTTTCAACCTTTCACAAAATTACAGCTTTCTAAGGATGCTGGCAAATCAAATTAGAGCAATTTTGTACTTGAAATCTAGTATGAAGACAGGCACTGCCATACATTTGTGAGCCAATGTCTGTTGAGAACTTAAACAGTCCTCTCTGAATTTAGAATATTCAGCCATGTTTCAGGTAGGCACTTACTGAAGAATTTGTCATCAGTTTCTATTACAGCTCACCTGTGGATGAATGCATGCTATCACAAATGTTAGTATTTGCAAGGTGATACCACACACCATGTTGTGAAAGAAAGATGAGTAGTATTCAGTCACCATGAATGTTTCTGTCTTAACCACCTTTGTCATCCTTAAGTAACTTAGAATTAGAAGCTACCTTCACATTCAGTAAAATGGTAATTTGAGATATCTTGAAGAGTAGAGAGGGAGATACATCCAAAGGTAACAAAATTATTTATGTATCTCATATAATTCTGATACTCCTGTGGCAAACAGGGAAAAATGACTGGAAACCTTAAGTGAAGTGATGACTTACCTTCACCACGCTCCATCTTTTACAATGTATAAGCTGGGTGTTTACATGAAAGCCAATGCTTGCTCTCCTTCTCCAATATCTGTGGATAGACCCTCCTGGCTAACACCAGCATCATCTGTTGAAAAAGATATATTATCAATATTAAAACTGTTAGATTGTAGTGCACTTTCTGCCCCTACAAATATTGCTAATGAATCTTCATTATTACTTGAGGTAACCGAGTAAGCAGGAGGATATTGATAAAACAAACAACTCTACAGCATTAGAGTTAGAAATAAAAATATGCCTTTTTCAGCCAAGACACAAATGGTTCTCTTAAAGGAAGTAGAAGCTAACAAATCACTGGCAGAGTATTTTCATTCACCTTTAATCTCTGACTGGTCAGCTAAGCTGTATAAATTACTGGATTGGCATAAAATGACAGGCTGTGGTGCATGCTCATGACTTTTGCAGCAAGCACAGTTTCATTCTCTGATACTCACACTACTTATAAACAAGAAGTCCCCAGAGTTTGGATTTTAAAAGCTTTGATAAGATTGTTTTATGACCTGTTGTCTTGTGTACTACCTTACATCTAACAAGTCACTCTGAGCATAAATTTCATAACTATTACTACTATATTTATTAATCTATTTACAATCATAGGTCCTTTTCTTTTGCTGGTAATGCCAATCTACTGTTTCCCTTTGGAAAGGGCTGCACTGCAGTTATTGTTACAACCACAGCCCAAAGAGTGATGCAACACAAAAAGCAAAATTGTACCTTGTGGTCACTCCCTGTACCCTGCATCCCCTGGGCAGTAAGGCAATAATGTTCTTCATGTGACTAATACTTCATCCCTAGCAAGACATGTAGAAAAAAGACCTTTAGACATCATTGTAGACATCATTGTGTAGAAATACATTTTGAACAAGACCTGACTTTACTTCTTTGCAAAATAAAAACACTCTCTTACAAAAATGCACATAACCGAGATCTTGTAGTTTTGCCCACACCAACCCTTTCTGAGGAACTCTCCTGTGGTGGCCAGGCACTGTGACTTCTCCATGATGCTTATGTCAACCTGGGGAACGGTGGGTGCTCAGTCTTGCCACTGTGCATTTGGGAAAGCTTTCCTCTATCTATTCCACACAGCCCAGGAAAGTTCTGCAGATGTTGGATACTTCCTCTGTTCACTGACTGCTGAACTCGAGGAAAATTCCCACAGGGTTTTGTTAAGATTTTTAGCAAGTCACCCATGACCAGCTTGCTGCAGGGCCTACCCACATGCAGCACTGTCTGACTCTTGTCAGTAAAGCAGGCTTAGCTTGACGGGCTTAGGCTTAAAAACTCTTTCTTCCTCTCCTTAGCAAGGCTACATGTGCAAACCAATAAATTTTAACACCCAAAAAACATGGGGTGGCATCCAGGATTGTCACTTATGTGAGCAATTCAAGACTGTATTGGGAAAACAGAAATGATGAAAACACAAGGTAAGGGAAGTACAAAGACTGTGTGCCTGAGCATGGATTTAATTGTCAGCTAGTTTTTTTCTTAAGGACATGATAAACTCTACATTGGAAGAAGGTTTACTCCCCAGTTATTTCCCACAGAGGCTCTGTAGAAATTTAATCAGTTCAGTCACCTCCCCCCTCTCCACACAAAAGGCTGAAATCAAGGGTGTCCTGTAAACCAGCTGCTCAGTTAGGAGCTGAGATGGCCTCTGGACACTTGTAAGCATTGTGAGTGTCTGTATTTTCCTTGAGTGGCTGTCAGGAGCACAAGCTCTCCGGTGGGCATGCAGAATCGTAGAATGAAAGAATCATAGCATGTTGTGTACAGGGATTTTATGAACCTGCAGGTAAGCAGTTACAGTGGTACAGCATAGTCCTGTTCTATATATGAGATAATTTTACTTAAGCTTCTTGCTTTGGGCTCCAGAACTTCTCTGTGGCATAGGTAAGCTAACTAAATACTTGTCCTGTTGTAGTGGATCATAACAGGAACTCCTTGTAAAGCATAAAGCTCAGTTGCCTTAGGAGAGGAATAAAATCAGCTTCACTTAGGTAATTCCCAGGTGCCACAGCCTTGCTACTTACAGTTCTCTGTCAAAGAAATGTCTTTAATCTGCTCTGCCTGATGGGTCAGTTGGGAATAGCTACTTGTTTAAACCCTTTAGATTTACAGATATGACATGCACACTAAGCACGTCTTAAGGAGTTTCAGCCAGGAATTTTCACTTTGAGTTTCTCTAGCCAAAAGAAAGATTCTGCAGAAACTAATGTGTTACATGGATATGATGTCTTCAGTTTTAAATGTTTGATGTGAAATTGATTTGACAAGAGGGCTAAAATTAAAACAGAAGTCTCCTAGCAACATTTTCCACTTATTGTTTTATTACCAAATGTCAATTATTATTTTCCGAAGTTTTGCTTTGCAAGTTGTTTTGTCTTTCTATTTCAAGTCAGAAGTTAATTTTCATATATAACAATTCACCTAAATTATTTTTATTCATTATAATTTCTGCTTATTTCCTGTTGTAAGGGATTGCTAACACAAAGAGAGCTTAAAAATAGGCTATTTCCTGAAAAGGGACTGTAATGGCCACAGGTCAGCTCCTGCCCCAGTCATATGCCCCCATGCATATTCAGGACTGTGACCATCAAACCAGTCTACTTCAATCTGTGATCATTTCCCAGGGCAGCACACTATAGGTCAGGAATTGCCTGTCTCTTATGTTCAGTTTCATCTGAGTGCTCACTCCAAACCTTTCTGGGCCCTCTCAAACTCAGTGAACACTGATTTCCAGTGTATCACCTGGAGTCTTAGCAAAATTTGGTGCTTATAAAATATTCTATATTCACAAAGAACTCAGTGAAAAATAGCATGTTGTCTCCATTCCCATGAATAAATAAAAAGGAGCAGCCATACCAACTCTTCCTATGTTATTCAATCCTGCCAAGACGAACCTGTAGGGAATATAATTATTTTCTATTTATTAATTATATAATATAATGCATAGTTCTTATCAAAATTCTTATTTATCTTGTTTAACCTGTAATATTTACATTATAAAGATCCAGGCATGTCTGTATGTGTTCTTCTAAATATTATAAATACAGCCTTATTAAATTTATGCATTCAAAAATCTTAATGAAAAAATCTTTTGGATTATTCTAACAATTCTCAAGTAATTTAAATGTAATTTTACATAGGCAAAATTTGAGGGCATTGGATTTTTGCCTGGAATTTCTAGTTGTCAAGCTTCATAGCTGGTGCAGCTTTGCCCATACCTTAGGATAGCAGAAAATCCCAGGCAAAAGGCTGCTTACTGTAGCAGTGCAGACCTGCATCATGGAGTCATTGGAATTATCTCATAAATATACAGCACACATACAGGAAATGGTTCTGTGAACCTACTGCACATGGATTTCTCTACTCCTGTATCAACGTCTGTTACAGGAATCAAATTTAGAAACACAGCATCCCTATTTTTAACAAATACATCCTCCAGATTTGATTAAACTTTATTCTGGCTGTGAGTGTCATCTCCCAAGTCCATTTAAAATGCTGTGCAATTTCCCCTACTGGCACAGATTAACCTGTTTTTTTCAGGGTGCTGTTCCATATTGCCAGTAGCCCCCACTGCTCTGAGCTGTGGGACCAGTACCTCAGCTCTCAAATGCTGTATATCTCCTGAAGTATTTTGGTTTCCATAGATATGTGTGCTTGGTTCATCATTACTTTGTAAGTGCTCAGTGATCTCAGCAACTCTCTTTGTGTGTGTGTATGTGCAACATTTTCTCTTAGCACACGGTTGTTTTTGTTTCTGGAGTGCTTATCACCATAACAATCCTCCCCCTCCCAAATGATCTGTTACAACACTCCCTTGATTTATGTATGTATTCTACATCCAAAAGCCCTTGTATGCAGGATGTAAAGGTCAGGTAAATAATCTTTTAGAATTCTATCTTGTCAATGAATTGTCTAAAAAATTAGTCACTTCTTACATCAACTGAAAATATAAAATCCCAGTGGGGTGTGGCAGCTATTTCCCATATCCATGAGATTTAAGTATTAATTGTCCCATTCAGGTCAATTAGTCTTCCCTAGCACTCAGTAATGCATATTTTTGATTGCTCAGAACTCCTCCTGAGACAAGGGCCAAGTATGCTCAGATTCCCCTGGACTGCTTTCTCTTCTCATGAGCTGGATTAGAAAGAGCAACCCTGCAGTCTGAAGGAAATAGTCAGGTGATTTTAGTGAGCACAGATTTAGGTTGCAGCTTAATACAGTCTGGTGGGCAAACAGGGGTACAAATATTCTTCCTTTTGAAAGAAGAGCATTATAGAAACCCCATAATCACCTTGAGAGTATTTAGGAAAATCAAAAAGGAACCAAAATATTTTTCCTAATTGTTTATTTAAAATTAGAAGTCATTTAAAAGGGGGAAGACATGGAGCCAAAACCCAAAAAGAAACACACACAAGGCACCAGAATCCAGGGTAGTAAATGAATTTTAAAGTTAAGACATTTAGGGAAGAGGACATATGAAAAAAATAAGCAGGAGAATGATGAACCTGTCTTTCCAGAAATCAGAAGCCACAGACTGTTGTAAGACAGCAGTGACTGACTGATTTGCTCTCTTTAAAAACCCCACTAGGACAGGGCTATAATATGGGCCATGCATAAACTGAGGTTAGGAGTGGGAAGGTTTCTAATCATGGGAGAAATGCAGCCTTCCATTGAAAAGAGCAGGTGAGTACACCATCATTTTTTCACTATGTACATATCTTGATCATTGTAGGAAAGACACTTGGGACAGTTTTGATAAAGAACAGACTTCCTCATACACGAGACCTCCTGTAGATTGTTGTGTATTTAAAATGTTTAGAGTTCCCCCTTAAGCTGTGATGCGCTTAAGAGGTTTTGGCTTAGGAAAGAACATTCTATGCCTGGCACTTCAATGAAGGTGCACAGACATGTTTTGAAGTGTATACTGAAGCTTATTTGACTGGAAAATGAAGTTGCTGCCTCCTGGATATGAGGCCTTTAACTTCGTTTTATTAACCTGCCACTTTATGGATACTGATATTCGATCTAAGAGAAGAAAAGAATGGCTTATTTGTTTGATTTTATGAAATTAATCCACATACCAAAATCACCACCAAGATTCTACAACCATCAGTTAAAACATTTTTAATTACACCACCACATTTGAAACAAGTGTCACATACATTAATATCACTTGAAAGTAATTCATAACTATTTGCAATAGTTTTCTCTGGAACATCTTAGTTGTGTAACATGCTGGTTATGCTTCTACCCCTCCCAGTACATTCAGAGCCAAGTTTATTTTACATTAGTGCTCTTTCAACAAGTTATGCCAATGCTTATAAAAAAGCATACAAAAGACTTAAATTACGCTAAACCTGATTACCATATTACTGTACCATCCTCCCTATCATTAGGAAAGGTGTCTTTTCTTACACTTTTTTCTTCTTTTCAGCTTCAGTTGTGCAAGGATTTTCCTGACTTGAGATTCTCTACTGTATTTTGAATTCACTAGAAGTAGATACTATCACTACTTATGATAAAGTAAGTCTACACAGTATTCCCCACCAGCCAGTACTGTACAGAAAAGGGAAAAAAATTTAAAAGGACACATTTGTCACAGAATTCTCTTCTTCAGCAAGAATCATGAATACAATTGATTGTATATGAATAAACTGAGCTCGTAACACAATTCTGAAGTCTGCAGACATTTATGCTCTGTAAAGTTATAAAATACAGGCCTAGAAGGGACCTTCAGGAATCACCTGGCCTCTCTAAAACAGGATCACATGCAATATATAGCATTATCAAATTGAAAAAGGTGTCACAAAATGGAAAGCTATACAATAAATAATACAAGAAATACAGGGCATTGCAAAAGATCAGTTGTAAATTACTTTAGCTTTACAGTCTCTTGGTTAATGCTTCCTAAGTTCTATTTTGTACATGTGCATGAATACACATATCCACACACTTACCCTCTCCTAAGTAATAGGTTCATGAGAGTAAGAAATAACACAGAACAACATGCTGCATTTGCTTTCCACTGCATCTGTATCCTCCTCAGTCTGTCTTGGCTAAAGCTACTTCTCTCATAGCTGGAAGAGGAGTTCAAAAAATGAACTTTTTCCTTCTTCCCCAGCCGAACAAAGCCTTGACAAAGATTATAGACCATAATTAAATCTGCTGTAAGATGCTGCAGATCCGTGACCAACACAGACATGGCTGAGCCTCGCTGGAATACTTATTTGGAATTGCTGGATGCAGAAACACAAATGAGGAGCCAGCCAGATTACTCCAACATGGATGTCAGTATGAAGTTTACATATCTAAATTGCTCACAGAACTGCCTTTCTATTTTTACCTGTTACCCCTACTCACTCACAAAGCAGCCCCAAGTTTACTAAACTCTGAGGTACCTATAGTGTTAGAAACTTTTGGAGATTTTTTAACACCTTAGGCTAAGATTTCCCTCCAAAGCACACTGTTAATTAAAATGCTGCAACTTTTCAAAGGTAGACAAATAGAATAGTTTATGTTTCTGCTCAAAGATACTTTTTAAATCAGCATGCCTCATATACCATGTAAAAATGTATGTAGTTTAACATCTGAATCTATGACAACATATGTGATTCCATCACAAGTCCTGCTGTGGCCACAAACCCACCAATGTTACATTAACTTTATGTTACAACCATTTTATGTTATACACGCCAGCTCCATGCTGTGGAAGAGACCTTGTCCAACAGCACCAATTGGTGGAAAATAAATTTTAATTTTATTTTCCCCTTAATTCAAATAGCTAATAGTCAACAGCAGTCCAGTAACAGGAACAAGAAAAGATTCTTAGGCAGCAGGTGACTGTGATAGTATCCCAGAAGTTTCTTCCTTGGGACTGACTTTGACAGAAGAAGCAGGAAGGCTGTGGTTTTTCTTAGCTCCTCTTAACGCAATTTTGTCAGAGGTGAAAAAAAAAACAACAACATTGTGCAGGACCCACGAATGGGCTGTTTAAAATCTATCCTTTTCCTTTCTACACTTGAAACATTATCATCTTTATTCATAAGAAAATGTAAATAAAATAAGGATGAATAAAATAAGGATGACTCAATTAATTGAGAGGGGAAGGAGCAAGTAAACCACCCAAATTGAATTGTATGAGAATATTTAAATAATACTGTGTGTAAAAGCTATTTGGTTTAAGATGCCAATGTTTTCCCTAATTTATTGCCAGGGACAGTAAGAAATACACTAGCAAAATAAGGTGAGGTTTTCTTTAGTCTCCTACAATCACACCAAATGTACATCAGAGGTGCTCCTCTGTTTTGACAGTTGACTGTACTTGGACTTAATCTTTCAGTTTAAGTATGGCGCTCTCTCTGGGGAGGAGTAGTAATATGTAGGCTTGATGTTTCCCAGGACTTCATCTTCCCAGTTGGGAAGGCAGCAGAAGAAGAAAGCACAACCTATTACAACAACAGTGCTGGCCCAGCCAAAGCCATAGGCCCAGCTGAACATGTTATCTCCCGTCAGTGGAATTTCTTCTGTGAATTTCACTGGGTAAATGACCAAGCCAATGATCTGGAATGCAGCTAGAGAGAGAAAAGAAAGAAAACCAGGAGTAAGTTACAGTGAACATATTACAGTTCCCATTAAGAGAAGGTACATGGAGATAAGCGCATACTTAAGATATGTAAGGATTAGCTTCAGACCTACAATCAAATCTGCATTGTTACAGAGATACGTGACTTCTGTCTCAGGCAGATTCCCACGCCTTTGTGGCTGTGGCATCTCAACTGCCTTTGCCAGCTTGCTAAGGCACATACCTACCTGCCGTGACCAGCCCTGTCCCACAGCCAGCATGAGGAACTCTGCCAATCCAGGTACCTCCCAGAGCCCCGTTCCTCCTCCTCCCATCAGAAAAGTGGGAAGCACCCAGGGCTCTCAGCTCTTAAGTCTTCACATGTGACATGCAGGGTCAAAGGTGTTGGGGGTCCCCATAAATTGCATCTGGGAAAGTGAGAACTGACAAAGGCCACTGGAGCTTCCCTACCCATTGTGCTTTCAGAGCGCAACTCAACCTTCCCTCGTTCCCCATGAAAATGAGTCATAAACCAGACAAAGACAGCTAATTTCATAAGGGAGGCTCCATCTAGCATGTTTTTCTGCTGATGCCTGTTTCACATCTAAAATAACCTTGTCTTTGTGCCCAGCCTTACCAACGACAAAGAGCAGGCCTCCAATTCCTCGCACAAAGTTGAAGCGGAGGATCTCGATGGAGAATGCAATGACTGCAAGGGCGAAACAGATGACCAGGATCACAAAGCCAACGAGGTATGTGGCAGCTGCTGCTCTCCCCCACCCTTGAAGAGAAAAGAAGAAAGGTATTACACACAACAGTACTCTCCTGTAGGTCATTGCAGCTCTTTGATTTTCTTTAATCATTTTTTATTGAAACTCTTTACTGTAAGAAATAAGTCCTTATGTCAAAAGCAATACTGAATGTCCTCAAAGCACCCAGCTGCAGAGCAGGAGGGCACCATCACTGCTGGAGCAGCACAGGACTCCCTGCCTGCTAACTTGTCTTGCTCAAAAGTGGGATAGAGTGCAGTACAGAAGAAAGATAATACCTTCAAACTCTGTATATGCAAGACACCCACAGACATCTGAGCAGACAGAGCACACAACTGCTGACAATGCCCTTTATCGTTACAGCTCCTGTTTGATATGCAAGTTTACAAAACCATTTCCATGCACAGAAAAGTGTGAAAGCAGACAAGAGGGTACCACCACAGGAGATAACTACTGGGAAAGAACAGCACTGTCTGCATAAAACTTCTGTTTGTTTATGACAAGAAGAGGGCATGTGAAGCAAAATAAGCATGACCAAAAAGAAATAAACATGCAATAGCTGAAGAGATGACAAAAAGAAAGTTCTTGAAAATAAGTATCTATTCACAGATATAATGTAGCAGGTGGAGAAGAAACAACAAAATCTAAGGTAAAAGTTAATGAGTCCTCTTTGAATCATTACTTTGACATTTGCTGGAGGAGGGTGTATCAAGCCACTCAGTATATCAAGCTGCTGCATGCTGGAGAGGCTCAGGCATGAAGCAAGCCGCTGTATTCTGACAGAGCAGCACCAGCATCCAGAACTCACCCACCATAGGCCAGGGCCAAGGCAATAATGGCAGGCAAAACTCCTAGAAAAACACCCAGTGATTCTACTTTGACAGTAACACAGCCTTGTGGAAAGGCCCTCACACACCTTGTCCTCTTCAGAAACCAAGTAATTTAGGTGAGCCCAGTGCAAACAACTACAAGTAAAGGTGTTCCTGCCCTGGAGGCAGGATATCTGCCCACAAGGGCTAAACCATACTGACTAGTGCTTCATTTTCCACTCAGCTGTCATCACAGTTCAATTCCCACATCTACATATTGTGGGTTTCTACTTTACACACACTGACAGAGGTAGGGCCAGATCCTGAGCTCCCTCTAATGTAGGAATAAAGACACCAGTGATATCTAGCTCAGAACATAAAAAAATAAAAAATCTCTTTCATCATTGCTGTCCATTCTAACACAGTTGAAATTAATTTGGAGATATTCTGCTTTCAATGTAGTCTCCATTCTTTCTCTGCAATTTGTTATCTGAAAGCAAAGCACTGTTTTACAGCTATTTTAATTAGATCTGTTTGAACTGGTTTCTTTCTCCTCTAATCCAACAGCAAAAGTAAAATACAGTGTACATCAGCCAAATCTCTGCCAAAACTCCCAACCAACACCACTGCCACCTCAAGACAATAAAACTGACACACAAAAGATAAGGAAAAAATTTTTCTTTCCCCTCTCCCTTCCTGCAGCTACTCAAGACAGTAAAAACGTCTCACATTTCTTCTCCTTCAGCTAGTTGTGCATGTTTCCTACCCCTTCCCTAAGGGAATGCTGAGGGGAAGAAGAGAAGGAGACTGATGAGTGTCTGAAGATTAGAGCTACGTCAGTGATTTGATGAAATCTTTTCATACAAAATATTCTCTGGCATGCCTAACACAGGTATTGAATATTGTCTCCACAATAGGATTTCTTTAGTGATAATTAATATAAGGGGATATGTAACCCTTACACACAGCCAGCCCAGGCAAACTGATTCAGACTAGATGATCTAGGCAAGCTTTTTATCAATATTGGCCTATTAAAAAAAAAAAAGAAAAAAGCACAACAAGGAACACTTAGTTACCATAGCATATTCCCTTTCTGATGCATTATTTATGCTGACAAGGTGTAGGAAGACAAATCTGGCATCTATTTGATAAAATTTAGGTTGTAAACCCAACGATAGACACCTTGAAGTTTAATGCAAGACAAACACAACTGGAGGAGTACAAGGCAGACTGCCCACAGTGCTCTCTCTGCCATTTTCATATCATCTGTATGGTCTTCACAAGTATAAAAAGCTTTTGGATACAGGCTCACACTGATTTATTTTCTTGTCTCTGGCAGTAAGAAAATGACAATGCATATAGCTGCAGGAGATATCTTTTCAGGAAGATTAATATCAAGCTCAGCTTTGCTTTAGGTCTTCAGAAACAAGGCAGCAGAAGAATCGTTATGAAACTCAGCGAGTTTTGTGCTCCTGTGTGATGGAGCTCAGTGCTGGTGACCCAGTACCTTCCTCTCTTTCTCCTGCTGAATTATCTTTTCCATCAGCACTCAGCAGAAGGTTGATGCTGACAAGACCTGATAAGACTGAGTCATAGGTGCTGCCCACAGCACTAGTAGGGTGTGCTCTGGGCTGCATGAGTGTAGTCAGCCACTGAACTATCAGACACTTGATCCCCTATGGGAATCACAGGAAAAGCAGCAAAAACCTCTGGACTTACAGTTAAATTTTGAGATCTCTTACATTGTGTATATATATAAGGCTTTTAATAAGTGAAAGATGGGAGAGATTGGGGTGGGAGGGTGCACTTTTCCTGAACATAGGGTGCACCCCTGGGATGTTCCTTATCTATGTGACCTGTTGCCACCCCCACCGACAGGGAGAGTTTTCAGCAGAGGGACTGCTGCGGGGCTGAAACTGAAATTGCTGTTTCTCCATGAAGGATCTCCCTCATGCCCACACCTAGCAAGTCAGGCTTTCCCAGCTCCTTTTCCTCCTAAAGGCTTCTGAGAGCTGAGGCACCCAGCTCTCCTGTCTTTATGAAAGATCCTCCCCCTATGGCTCCCAGCTGCCAGGAGGGGAGAGATGCTGGTTTACCCTCTCACTGTTTGCTGCCATAAGAGCTGGAGAGATCTGATCACAGTCAGAGAATGACAGATCAGCCCCAGTTTCTACCTGGTTTATGCTCAAAAGTACCTTGTAATCATAAGATATTTAGCCAGAATTTAAGCTTTTACATAAAAATAGAAAATTCACAGACCCATCCATTTGACAGAGGGAGTATTTCCTGTGCAAAATAAACATAAATATGATGTCTGTTTATGAAGTCAACCAAGAACACCACAGCCATTTGGAGCTGCATAAATAGAAAGGCAGACGGATAGGAGAGCAGAAAAGCAGAGAAATATTTGGGGGCGTTAGTGTTTCCAGGTTGGCTTGGCCTCAAATAATAGGCAAGTTCTTTGCATCTAATCAGCTGAAAAGTATTTATCAATTAGATGGTGTTGAAAGAACATTAAAAAAACACAACTGTTCAGAAGATGAAGGTCTATAATTATTAGGAAGGATTAAGAGTTTTATTACACAGGGTTACATTACATTAATGATTACTATGGGAAGAAACCAAGCTGCAAATGTTATCATGCAAATAACTAGGAGGGGTCGCAATTACTAAATGTTGAGCACTAGTAATATGATGAAATTAAAAGAAAGCAAGCAACAGTGCCTTAGTGTTAAGTATACTTCCTGGTCTCATTTGGCCATGCCTCAGCCTTGCCAGAGAGGAGGTGAAATCTCTATAGGCTAAGATATTTAAATCTAGATTTACCTTTAGAAATCAGTAGAAGAGCTGTGAAAATAGTCTAGCAGGGAGGTGAACTGCTACAGGAATTGAAGTAACAAGACTCTCATATTTGTTCATCCACTTCCAGAAGCCAAAACTAATTTGTTAGCTAGTGAACAAATGGAAGTTTTTATCATGACTTGCAGAGACTGGGCACATCTTTGCAATGTAGCTGTAATATTCTTGTCCATATAAATGGCAGTAGCAATCCTTGCTTGGCCTCAAGAGCCTGTAACACAGAATGTCCAAAGATATCTCCTTTTTTTGATGTAATAAAGGAGTAGTCACTACTGCTTTCTTGCTCAGATAATCTGCAAACTTCCATATTAGCATGACTGTTGAAAGGAAGCTATGTGCATACTCACCATGAGCATAGAGGAGCCCAGAATCAAAGGTTTGCTGGGAGGGCAGGTTGGAAATTAATACTGGGAATCACAACCTGTTTTGGCTTTAGGAGTGCAAGAAAAAGCAGCTGCTAAACTACCAAAATATTAAATACGAGTCTTCTAGTACAAACTTGGCTTCAGTTGAGAGCTGACAAGAGGCACAATTGCACACATATTTGACTTTTTGTCTTTGGATTGTTAGCAATAAAAATGTGCCTGCTCAGGAGCCAGGAAAGTGCACTGGCAGAGACACCAGCCTCACATTTCACTGGGACCTTTTACCAGGAAGTTGCAGTAAGTGTGTTCTGGGAGTAGGCAGGGACACAAACTGCTACACCTTTCCCATTAGCATTTCCCAAGTGCCTGCACTTGCCTGACACTATAAATGATGTTCGTTTGTCTTGAATGCATCCTGGCATTTGTAAATCAGACAAAAGCATGCCCAAAAAGAGGTGTATTGAACAGGTAAGTATACACCTAGCATTCCTCCTTTATTTACCTGGCCCCTCAGTGAAGTCTCCACATGCACTCAGTTCACCAATAATCTGTGGTATCAAAGTCCATTCCTCTAGGGACATAAGTGCAGTGTCACAGCTGCAGTGAAATATGATTCACAAAGGTTGGGCTCCTATTTCTAGGTTCCACCTTTTTTTTTTTTTGGCACTTAACTAAGGATCCAGAAGAATGCTTCCCTTTTTCTTCATTGGCTGGTATATACTTAATGAATACTGACTGGCTGTTAGGAATGTAAGAAAGAGTTAACCTAATGGGGTTACCTTCACTGCACATGTACACTCCATATTCTACAGTGTTAACTCAAAGCAAAGTCACTGGGACCAGTCATTCAGAACCAGGAGGGCACAGTCATCCATAAATATTGCTCCTAAACTTACAATCTCAGCACTATAAAGACAATCATCCTTTCCAAGTTACACATTGAAAATAATCTTTGTCATAGCTGATGGCTCACTGATATGTTTTAAACACGCAGTCAACAGTTAAATCCTGCAGTGGTCTAGACTTAGTCATCTTGAGTCATACTCTAGTGCACTACAGCTTCTGCATTGCAACATTTTGATAATACACAGATGCTGCCAGCCAGGGCATTTTCCAGACACAAACCAGCACAGAACTCTAAATAAAATCCCTTCCCTGCCTCTCTACCACATGACAGCCTACTCTTCTTTTTCCTTTTCACTTCTTCCCTCTCATGTGGTATTTGCAAATGTGCATTAAGGAGCTATGCAGTTTAGGAGACGCTCCTATTTGCAAATCTTTGTTTGTGTTTTCCTGCCCCTTTCCCCTCATTTAAAATAAGTGACTTGTCTGGTTTTTTCCTTCCTCTTCCTCATACACATGTCACAGCTCAATTAAGAATTTGTCTAATGGAACACTGTGTTAATGAAGATCCACTCTGAAGTTTTCATTTCATCAGGAGGGGTGCAGGATGGTTAGTGCACAGCAATTATTGTATGCAAAACACAAGTTACGCACCTCAATTAGTTAACCTTTATTTTCCTGCAGCAGTGCTATAAATGCCTGCTAGGCATTTTTCCCTTTGTAAATGCCCTCACCTATTTTGACAGTAATTGCATTAGCATAGAAGAAAAGAAAACAAAACAAATCTAACTCGAACTCATGTGTTACATCCTGTCTCTAGATGTAAACACTATTTGAGTAGACAGTGGCATTGATGTTATGAAAATCTGAGAACAGGAAAATTCATATAAATAAGACAAAGATTTAAATAAGCCAAGGCTTAAACAAGGGAAATCAAGGATAGCGTTGTTCTGTGTCAGCCTGTTAACCAGGAAAAAAAAAGGCAGAAAATTATTTTTGTCCCACAATGCTAAGGGCTGACGCAAAGCACACACCCATCAGTACTCAGGGACGTGTGAAGCAGTGTCACTACAGGAGAAAACAAATTCCAGCAGCTGTACTGTATTAGCACATTTTCCCTGTGCAATGCAAATTTCAGCAACTCTGCACCAGCTTTTCTTCTCTGTCTGTGGGGGAGATGGATATTTTCATCTCACTAGCCAGACTTCTTCCACCTGCAGTAAAGCCCAAAGTCACTGCCAGGCTGAGAAACGAAGCCACTTCACACATATAATCACAGTATATTCAGGATTTAGCTTGTGCACGAGTGTTGGAATGAAAAGCTTCTGGAAGTGAATCTGCCATGCTCAGGCAGCAAGAGATCTCTGCAGGGAAACAATCACAGCTCTCCCAGCTGAAACACACCCTTCCAGCCCCCCAGTCCCTAAAGAACCCTCATCCAGGATCTTAAGGTGGGTCTGCTTATTTGTCCAGAAATATTTTGTTTGAGGGAAAAGCAGATGTAATCAGACCCACGTGTTCTAGCAATAAAACAAAGTCTCCCAAAAGACCTAGAAACTGAGAGTGTGCAGCAAGAATGTTACAGTGGTGATGCCAGATACAGAAGCAACTAAGCAAGTTAAAACAGAGGCACGCTTATCCCTGATTTAGGCCCCAGTGCAACAGAGAAGTACAAAGGAAAGAGCATTTTTCTTCCTGCCTGCAAACCCACATCAGACCATTTTAAGCTGCAGATCAAGAGGCATTTCAATAGCTGCACTCCCTTGGCCAGGAGGGTTAAATTAAGGTGCTCTCTTCCCCCAAAAGCTCGGGAAAATACAATTTTTCTACTATCTAGACATGGCTCTGCACAGGACACCCTGCATGAAGGTCTCCACACTCGCCATCCGACCAGGGAAGCCAGCGGCACAGGGAGGGAGCTGCCTGGTGCCAGGTAAGGCTGTGGCACCGCCGCCCGATGAGAGTTCAGGGGAAGCAAACAGACTTGGAGCCAGTTGCTATCTTACTTTGGTTGTAAAACAACTTCAGAAAAACCCAAAATATCTACACCTCGGCTTCTCAGTGTTGTACTGATAGGAAAAGATAGCTCGGGAGCAGTCCAGTCTGTGTTTTGTTGCTGGTTTAAGCCCCAAAACAGCATGGATACAGATTGTGGAGGGAAACTCCATTCCAGAAAGAAGCTGCTCCACAGCAGAGTTAGTGGAGGTCAGTAGCCTTGGCACCCACTGCCCCGGGTCCCTCGGAGGGCTTCTCACTCACCGTAGTCCATGAGGGATTCGCAGTTCCAGTTGAGGTCCTCCTCGCCCCGCGTGCAGCTCTCCCACAGCGACGCTTGCTGCACATAGGGCTCCGACTCGGACTCCAGCCAGCCCCGGCCCGCCAGGGCGATGATGCCCATGATGATGGCCAGGCCCAGCAGCAGGGGCAGGAGCCACCTGCACCTCCAGCAGGCGAGGCCGCACACCACCATCGTGCCCGGCTGGCGGCGCGCCCAGCGAGCCCGGGCGTCGCGGGTGTGGTGCGGCGGGGACGCACCGCCGGGACGGGAGACTGCGAGCGTGCCGGTCCGAGCAGGGTTTTAAGGCGTCGGGGAGGAGGGAGTCCCACCCACATTCCTCTGACTAAGCCTGCCGCC
>VXBU01003001.1:222790-421218 GCA_013400315.1 Bombycilla garrulus | reverse complement strand
CCCGCCAGCCCCACTCGTCCCGGTCCCGGTCCCGGTCCCGGTCTCGTCCCCGCCAGTCCCGCTCGGCCCGCCCGGGCTCACCCTCTCACTCCTCCTCTCGCTGTCCGCCACCCTCCCGCACCCACTCCCGCTCCGCCGCCGTGGCCCAGACGCCGCAAAAACGCAACCACAGTGAAAAACTTGGGGTTCTCGGGGTTCCATGAGCCCTGTCTTCCTCGTGGGGGCTGGAGATCATCATCCTCCTCTCTGATCGCTGGATAGACCGACCAGCGTTGCCCAACACCGATAATACTGATGGCGCTAGCCACTTCAGGTACCAAAAGCTTGCAAAAAGTTGCTTTTGCATTTGACAAAAAAAGAGACACCTTAAAGAAAGGTGTCATATGAGCATGGGATATGATATAATTAACAAACAAACCATCATTTGTTTCACATCACACTCAGCGTTAAACAAATGCATGTTTCCTAATGGCCATCTAATAAGTGTTCCATTGCAATTGTGCTTTGGCTTCCAAGCAGGCTGTTCTGGGCACTGGACAGAGCCCATAGGATCCATCTACCCTGATCCTTTCCCATTCCATGTCTGGAAATGCACTCCAAGATGCCAGGTGACCAAAATTAATGCTTCCCCATCATACGGCATGCATGGACACCCAAAATTTTGGTCATGGGAGAAGCATTCCCCACAATAAGATCTCTACATATCCCATCATGTCACCCCACTTCCCAGCACCAAAGCAAGCTCACTAACTGAGCAGACATGTGCCCATGACAGGATTAGAGGAGCGTGTGTTTTGGGCACACAGCTCACACATGTTTGATTGAGTCTTGGTGCAGCTTCTAGGCCTCACCAAAGAGGACATTAGGAAGACAAATTTCTGAGATCTGAAGGACTGAAAATAATAGTGGGTGATTACATATGCTTCATGGAGAATGGGAGCATATGAGTTCTTATTGGACTGCATCAAATGGGATTTTTACAGCTATGTCACATATAATCAAACTGTGCCCAATGCCAGTTCCTCAGAAGATATTCATGGGAGATGTCCTGTGAGGAGGGATGATCATCCTCATCTGAGTAGTGATTGCTGGCAAATATTAGGGAATTGACTGTGATGTTAAAATCAGGGCAATAAGATGATATCACTAAAGGCATGTTGCAAAAATCTCAGGCAGGGTATCTCAAATCATGTGGAGTTTTACCAGCTCTCTCAACATCCTTTTGATGTTCATTCCCACTGTTCAGATTTCATTCCAAATTCATAATAATGTAGAGCTGGAAATAACCAGAACTACTTGCAAGCCTATGTCATCAGCACACAGATTTTGCATAGTGGAGAAGTAATGGGCACTATAATCCTCTCTTTTTGTCACTACAACAGAACTTCATTTGTGCAGTGCCAAGCAGCAATTTTCCAGCAGTGTCACTATCAGCACCCAAGTCTCCTCAGAAGGAAATGCAGGAAGTATTTCTTCAGCACAGAAATTGAGAGCTATTGGAAGAGAAATGTGAGTAAATTTCATCCATTTTTCAAGAAAAAGAGTAGAAATGCACCACTCAGGAAAGTGTTGTCTTCATTTTTAGGTCAAAAGTAGGAGATTTCCCCCTGTTCAGACAGGAGTATAGAGCTGGCTCTGATATTTAGTAATTGCATTGCTTGGTTTCCCAAGGCTGTCCTACACCTGGAGTGCCTCAGTGCCCAGATGCTGCAGTGCTGTGATGAGAGGCTCTGAGGGCAGCCTCCAAGCCCACCTCTGGCATTAGTGGCTTATGTTGCCTATGGCCTATCCTCCTTCTCTCAGTGAAGTAAGAAAGAAATGCCATCTTCTCTTCATCTTCGCCATGAAGAAAGAAATGCCATCTTCTCTTTTCTTTTCAAATACTTGGTTTTTTAACAGCTAGGAAATCCAGCTGAAGTTAAAAGATAATACAGCAAAGATTCCATTCTGTATGAGTGAGGGTCTATAACACAGTCAATGAAGTTGTCTGCCTTCAGTCCCAATGATACTTGGATTTATCAGCAAAGAGTTCTAGTGAAGTAATAAACCAGTGCCTCCTGCAGCAAATCAGGCAGCTCCAGCAACATATGCAGCTTTTCTCACCTCTGGGCTGTATAACTCACATATTCCAGAGGCCAGATGGCAGGAGTCAGCTCTGTGGGGCTGCAATGATACACACATGAAAAACAAGTAGTGCTTTGATTATGAGGAAAAAATGCCCTAATATTAAACAAAACAAAGAGGAGATTTGCTTTCCTAAACACGAAACCCACCTGAATGTAGCTAGGAATTCTGGATCTAGCTGCACTGCCAAACGCACATTATCTTCAGCTGTGAACACAGCTATGTGCTCTGTAGTTACGAAAAGAAGAACATTTTCCCCAGTTTTATCTCTGGCCATGTTAAAAAGAGTCATAAGCTTCTTTCAGCACCACTACCCTTACCTTTATTTATTTATTATGCAAATTAATAATTAAATTAAATATTAAACAATATTAAATTAAAGAATATGAAATTAAATTAAACTAATTTCATAATCTTTGTGGCCCTGCAGAAATATTTTTTTCTCTGCAGTGTAACAAGGGATATACCTCTCTAGCAGGTGGTGCTTTACATGGAGTAAATCATTTACTGGTACTGGCAATCATTCACCCAGCTATCAGAGAAAACTGAGAGAAGGTCAGGGATCAGCTCCAGCCCAGACAGGTATGGGCTCTCACGGGCTTTGAAATGCGCCAGTGGGAATCTACAGGCTGGTTGCCAAGAGTGCATTAGGGGTGAGGGGAGGGGAGTGGGACACATAGTGGGTAGCACAGTGCCAGGGGCGTCCCTCTGCCCTGCAGAGTCCCCTCAAGGATGGGGTACCTTTACGTAATCCATTTTACCTGGCTGTTCTTTTCTAGCCTGTTTACCTCTCAGATTAAAAAAAAAAAAAAAAAAAACAGAAAAAAAAATGTCCACACACTGAGTATCTGTTGTAAATCTGATTCTTTTGTAATTCATGGGTGTTGTCCTCCAGCAGCGTCTTATGCTCACTTTCCTCCATGTCCAAGTGTCCCAATTCTACTTAATCTCTCTTCAGGCATCACAGCCACTTAATTAACATCACCTAAACAGGGTAGACATTCATCCCATAAAACAGGATAGGCATGGGATGTACTTTGTATAACCCACAACAACTGCTCCATCAGTGTTTCCAGATCTAATTTCAATTTCCTCATGTGTGCTCAAAAGCTGCCATTATGTGAATTTATAAGAAATCAATTTTTCTGACCAGCTCTTGCCAGTAGCCCTTAATTGAACTCAGTTTACATTATAGACTCCTCTGGGACTGGCACAGATGAAACAAGCTGGGTCTCTGCAATTGATGTGCAGGGAGCCTACTTCAAAAGCCTTGTGGAAATACTAAGGCAACAGTTTAGCCTGCAGAGGTGCAACTAACCTATTCTCATTCCTGCAAGGGACAACTTCTGTGACTCCATCAGCCTGAGATGACCTAAAATCTTGGAAATAAAAGGGTAGTAAAGAGTTCTCCTTCTGTGCATGCAGTGCCTGCAGTTGCCATACAGTTGTAAAGGTGCAGGTGTGTTTGCTAACTCCAGTTTTCTACACTTAGGTTGTGCAAAGGTCTCTCTATTGCCCTGAACTTGCACTGGGTGAAATTTCGCCTCTAGTAAAGGAAATGGAAGAATCCCAGGTGGCAGGGATTTTACCCCAAATCTCTCTAAAGACCTCAGGCTCTCTTAGATCATACCCATAGATTAATGAGGGTCTTCAGACAACTAAGTTCTATGGACTTGTTGCTGCAACTTTTCCTCCTTTGAATCATCCTCTCAACTGCATGTCTAAAATGTAAGAAAAGAAAGCATCAAATAAAGAACTGTGTCATCCTTGACCTCCTTATTGATTTTGGTTTTGTTCATAAGCCCTTTTCCATGGTTGCAAACTGGCCATCTTCATGTGTGATGTTACAAAACGCTAGCAGTCACCTGGCTAACACTGGAACTATTCCTGCAGGAATAGGAGCTTGGTGCAGTGTGTGAACATTTTTTCCTAAAGTTGCTATTACTTGAACCACCCCCTCAAGGAAAAGCAAGGCACAGTGTATACTTATACTTGAGGGGTCAGAGGGTTTCACTGTCTTTTAACTTTGTTTTCTTTTAGGATAAACTTCTGTTTATTCAAGGGCAGAAAAGATTTATTAATTCTTGCAGAGCAGCACGCTTGTGTTTCTTTTGACTTTTGTATTCACATCTGATAAATCAAGAGAAGATGTGTCTTGGAAAATATCACATTTGTGCAATATCAGAGGCAAAGCTGGAAATCTCTTTTCATTTAAACGCTCCTTGAGACCTGAGATTTCTCCTGCGTTGACACTGATTTACACGCAGCGCCGCGGGTGTCTGGGGGCAGCGGGGCGGGGCCGGGGACGCCTCTGCCGCCAGGGGGCAGAGACACCTCGGGAAAGTTGGGATACTGAATGGGATCCTGGGACAGAGACACCTGGGGAAAGCTACAATAGGGGATGCGATCCTGATGCAGAGACACCTCCGGAAAGCTGCAATAGGGGATGCGATCCAGGGGACAGGGCAGCCTCCCACCAAAATCTCTTGCCCTCAGAGGAGCTTATCTTGTCCTGGGACTCTCCGTCCAGCACCCCAGAGCCTCCTGAGCAGCTTGGCCATGCTTGGCAGGGCCCTTTCAGCCATCCTTATTTCTGCTCCTCTGGCAACAACACAGGTGGGCAAGAAGGCCAACGGCATCCTGGCCTGCATCAGGAATAATGTGGCCAATAAGACCAGGGCAGGGATTGCCCCCTTGTACTCAGCACTGGTGAGGCCATGCTTCAAATCCTGCATCCAATTTTGGGCTCCTCATTACAAGGACACTGAGGCACTGGAGCAAGTCCAGGGAAGGGCAGTGAGGTTGGTGAAGGGCCTGGAGCACAAGTCCTGTGAGGAGAAGCTGAGGGAGCAGGGATGGTTTAGCCTGGAGAAAAGAAGGGTCAGGGGTGACCTTATTGTTCTTTACATGTCCCTGAAAGAAGGGTGTAGCTAGTTGGGAGTCAGCCTCTTCTCCCAGGTATCAAGTGACAGGAGTAGAAGAAAAGCCCTTAAGTTACATCAGGGGAGGTTTAGACTGGCTATTAGGAAAAAAATTCTTCATGGAAAGGGTTATCAATTATTAGAAGACGATGCCCAGGAAAGTGGTTGAGTCACCAACTCTGGAGGTATTTAAAAGATATGTAGATATGGCACTTGGGGAAATGGTGGACTTGGAAGTGCTGGGTTAATGGCTGGACTTAATGTTTGTACATGTCTTTTCCAACCTAAATGATTCTGTGACTCTCTAACATTTATGTGCTTATCTACCTGAAACTGTGGGCCAAGGACCTAAAGTGGAGTTCCTCTCACTCAGGTGTTTTAGACTAAGGCTGAAGTAGAGAAAAGTGTCTGATTGTCTCACCCCTGATGATGAAGGGTCACCCAGACCTTGGAGTTGGCTCCCACCCAGACACCTGCACCAGAGGTGCGTGCAAGGCAGAGCCTAGCACCTGTGTGCCTTCCAGAGAGAGTGTAGCACTGCCTTCCATCCATGGGTTTGAGTTCATTTAGGGAGAAAGAAGCCCCCATACTGCTATCCATTCTTAGCACTGAGATTTTACATATATATATGTGTGTGGGTCTATATATATATATATATATATATATATATATATATACACACACACACACACACATACACACACATATATATGCATTTAACTCCATATTTCTGAGAGTTTTTCATTCCAAAATCTCATAGAAAAACTGGTGTGATAGATATACAGTTTTTCTTTCCATCAACATTTGCATTTGCTTGCATCAGTCTGTACTTCCTGTCTCCATTCCTCCTTCTTCTCTCCTTCTTCTCTGCATAAACCACATGCATCTCAGAGCTGCCTACACAGCTTTGTAAAATCACCATTTTTGTGCTTTCCATCCTCAGCACAGTTAGCTCTAGTGAAACAGCATCTTGGTTCCCACGAGTGACATCAGGAGCTTCTGGGATAAATGTAATCATCACCATCCAGAAGAAGACAGAGTACATTTGATTGCACAGCTCCACATCAAAGTCTCAGTTTAGCTTTTATAAATGACTCACCAATAGCTCAGTTCACTGAGGCCTGATTTCTGAGAGAAAGTCTGGTCTTTAAGCACATACTCAAATGAGGGATCTCTAAATTAGCAGCACATGTGGACATGACACTGGATTAATACAGCATGCGCAAAGGTCAATATTTTGAGTCATTATTTTCAGGGGCAAATTTGGGGTGCTGCTTCTGACGCAATTTTTCCCAAGCCTTGTTCCACCAGGAGCTGCTTCCATGTTTCTCTCTGGCAATGACCCACTTTGTTCTATTATTAAGAAAAGCAATAGTTTAAACAGTTATAATTCTGAGTTTTCTCTCCCATTGTGCTGGACAGAGAGTAGAAATTTCCATGTATTTGTCCTGCTGCAGACAAGTCAACTTCTTCACACCAGTTTGATCACACTTGTGGGGTTTAGCTTCCCCTTGCAGAAACCATGCTGTACATCTAATTTTCAAAGCATGTCTTTCTTGAGCTCTTGCTGTGACCGACAGAGTTGAGTGCAGGAAGATGAGACAGGATTGTGCAGAACATGGTGTTGTAAATGCCTAAAAATATGGGAGAAGTAATTTTAAAACTTCACACAGAGTTAACACATACATGACCAAGAGTAGGTATAGAGAGCAGTAAGAAAGGGCTGGGACATGAAAGAGAGTGAACAGGGAAATACTGCCTGGGGAGAAGTTTCTATTTTGGGGAGGGTTGCAGGGAAGTGTATTAGCTCATGAAGTGTTACAGTATCTACTTGTTTCCCTCAAGTGTTGGTGAGCTTATTTTGTATATACTTTTGTGTTTGTAGTAGCAAACACTGAAGTACAAGCATCGGACCCATGTAGAAAAGCATGGAGATGAGGGATTTAGTTTAAATGCTGTCATTGATAAAAAGTTAGCACTGAAGATATGTGCTTACACAGAAAGAGAGGAATGGTAGGCAAGGGGAAAATACCCTTGTCTTTTTGCTCCTCTCTCTCTCGTTTACACATCATACAGTAGAGAGCAATTACGTTGAAATATAGTCTGTGGTATAGTGTGATCAGTTGGAAAAGTGAGACCACAAGAGACTTTAATTGATCACTCAACAACAGATGGGGTAATAAAACCTGGGACAATAAGGAATATTTGCGGAACAAATGAAAGATCAATTCCCCTTCTGTTGTAGAAGCAAGAAAACAGGCAAATGTTAAAGAACAATCTAAAAGGCAAAATGATGAGGAAAAGAACATATGGCAAAGATGGAAACTGCTAAATACACACAGAGGAAAAAGCCTGTTTTTCTGCTACCATTTGTGAAGAAATAATTCCTTGGATCTCAGTAGTACAAATCATGAAGAAACTAGGTACAAAACACACATTCAATGTTTAAAAGTTTAAAGCACAATAGGCAGAGGAAAAAGGAGTCTTATCACAGGTGGTCTCAACAAAAATGTTTCTAAGATTTTTTTTTCCCACACATATTTTATGAAGGAGATTATGCCATGTTTAGAGAGTGAATGCAATTAGAAATGGGACAGGAATCAGCTCTATGTAGCCAGGCACTACACTTTTTAGTGCAGTATCTAACAGCAACATCCAGTGTATCCCATACTCCATTCTCCTGGGAATAGAAGCACATCAAACATAGGAAGCATTGATAAACTACTCAAATACTAGAATCTCTTTCAACTACTCAGAGTCTTTTTGCACAGTCTGATGAAGGCCAGGAGGAGGCCAGCACGTGAAATGAAGGACCAGTGAAGCACTTCAGCTTAAGAGGGCAGCTCCAAGGACAGCCAGAGCTTGCTTGCTCTCTGTGGGATGTGCAGAGCTGCATCTGGTTGGCACTTCAGCAGCCCCAAATGGTCTTCAGTTTCTGAGTGAGAGAGATGTGAGAAAGAGAGGAACACAGATCAGTGCTGCTGCTATCCCCAGCTTGGCACTTTCAGAGCACCCTGGATGTGTGCAGTCATCCACATCCAGCAGCGACCACTCCAGGGACCCTTTGTGAGAAGTTAATTCCACACTGAGCAGCCCGAGTCGCACTGTGAGCAGGAAGGATGCCTTTAAACCTGTGCTGGAACTGCAGATTTCAGGGAGAACATGAGGCCTTCTTGTTCCCTCAGTCTGTGCCCAGCTCTTTGCTAGTAAGCTCCCACAGAGTTCACTAGGACTGTCCTATATTTGCAAGAAAGACCTGCAGCTAGCTGCCAGCTGCAGGAATGACTAGGTTGTGGCTCATACATGGGCACTGCCCACTCATGCAGCGGGATATGCAACAGAGATGTATAAAACCTCTCTGGGCCCATAGCTGGATCTAGCCTTGTGCAATTCATTGCAAGATCAAAAATACAGCTGAACAGAAATGAGGTCAGAATCCTGGATTTAAAAGTAACACCTTTTATTTTTATGTTTGTTCTAAACAAGTATTTATTTTTCTTTATGCTGCATTTCTTTTTCCTCATGTTAATATGGAAAAGAAGAAAATGAAATGGAGACAGCCCTAACTATCTGTCCCTACAGCTCTGTTTGAATACACCACAGTGAATATGAGACTATATCACAGTGAATATTATCATTCATGGTAATATGAGACTGACAACATTGAGAGAACAGCAACAGTGATGCTTATCACCTGGGCTACAATGCACAAGAGTAGGATCTGTATTCTCAGCAGAGCTTTTTCTGGGTTATGACTCATGCAGAGCCCTGTTTTTCTGCTGCTCTCCCACCTACTGAGACAAACAAGAGAGCTAGAATATATAAATAAATAACCAGCTATTATTATCAACCAGAATTCAATAAAGAAATTTAATATACTGGTGCACATCCTGCATGCAGGTACACCTGGATCCTGAATCCAACATCACACCTGTGCAATGACTTGTGCAATGACCTGTGCCTTGTCCCCTACAACTCTGAAGCTTCAGTTGAAGCTCTCTTATTTCAGGCCTTATTCTCATTTGCAGTCATTTACCTATAAGAGTAAGCCAGCAAAGAGAGGTTTTAAAGGACTCTACAGCCAAGGAAGAGTAGATGGAGAGGTTGGAAGGAAGAGATGAAAAAGCCAGAGGAGGTAAGCAGTAGGGTAATGCAGAAGCAAGTCTGGGCAGTGGGTGAGAGCTTTCTGACCGCTTTCTGAGAGCTTTCTTTATCACCCTGTTAAAGACCTTTCCAATGATGTAGGTAGGGCTTCTGATTGTATGGGTTTCAGTTTTGTCTTTTTTTAAGGATGGGTATGTTCATGTGCTAGATGGAAGTTACAAGAGTGAACCAGCATTTTTCAAAGTTTGGTGGAGAGCCCTCCTCTTCATACCCACCATAGCAAAATTGAGCCTGAGATACTTCAAAGCTGAACGTGGGGTACCAGCAATATTTTACCATCCAGTGACCACTGACAAAGTGAATTAACATAGGAGGCATCGGCATATCTGGATGGGAGGGGATATGCACTCTATGAGCCTGCATTGTCTATGCTACATTTCATCTTTTTGCTGGCTTAATGAAGGAGAAAAATCTTGAGATAATTGTAAACTCTTGACTACCTGGTAGCAGGGACTGTCTTTATAAGGTTCACCAAAATAAAGGACATCAGCACCTGTTTCAGACAGCTATGCACAACCAGACTTGAAACAGTAATAATAATACAAGTGCTCAAGTATGACACATTAGGATAAAATCAGGATGCACAGCCAAGCAAGTGACTTAATCTTCTATGAAGCTGCTTTTATGTGGAACCCTTTAAAAAGCTGCAATAAATTCACTCTTTTGGCTGAACTGGCATAAGCACCTTAAAACATGGCAACAGCTTTCCAGTTTCTTGACTGTTAGGTTTTGGGGTGCATCTTTTTGAAATACTGAGCAGCTTCCTCCCATCCAGTCTTTTTGTGGGTTTTTTTTTTTTTTTTTTTGTGGGGGAGGAAGATGTTTTTGGTGTGCTAATACTGCAACAGTGAACCTCTTCCCTCAGGCTGATTTTATTTTGTGGACATCTGAAACATTTGGGATCAGATTACATACTGGCAAGTAGGACAATGGCATTGCTGTAATGAGCTGGAGGCTAATTTATAGGCTTTGCAGATGTGAATGCATTACCATGCAAATCATGAGCAGTTCCTGACTATAAATAAAATAACTTACCTTGCCAAGTATAGCTGTCCCAAAAATATGAGTATTCTAAATTATAAGTAGGTGTCAGGTTTCCACTTCCTTTGTATTCTTGTTTGTGCTTCTCTAAGGAAGCATTTAAAGATAAAATGTACTATGTAGTGTAAGGCACAGGCAGTTGCAATCTTTGCTGCCCAGTGCTATTATCACCTTTTGCCAACTGCCACTCCTTCATTTGTTAGAAAAACAGCTAGTCAGACTTGTCAGCAGCTTTGAATAATATGTTCCTACATGGTAGTCCTCTGAAAAGGAAGGATTAACTGTGGTGAATGCACTGAGCAGTGGTGAATGCACTGAACCGTGGTGAATGCACTGAACAGTGGCTCAGAAGTTTTCTGTTCATAGCTCTGCCTCAGACATAACTCTTCCTTATATCTGGAGTATGGTGTTTGGCAAATCTTTCAAGCAGTCCATTTCATAATTTCTTTGGCTAAGAAATAAGCAACATTAAAGTTTGTTTTACCTGTGTTTCCCATTCAAATAATGTTTGGGGTAAAGCCTGTCTTTGCTGTCTGTCTGTGCAAGGTTGTTTGTGTTGGCACACACTCGGCACACCTGGCAGCAGAAATAACAGCAGAAATAACTTCTGAAGTTACAGCTTCAGAAGATACTTAGGAATTATCTCAAATCCAATGGGTGCAAAAATCTAACTTAATGAGACTGCACTTAATCATGTGATTTGCTTAATCAAGTCAGGAACTTATGGAGGACTGATGTCTCTATGATTTTGCCAGCTTCCTGCCACTCCCTACTTCCCCAAAACACCTTTTAATGACAGAAGAGGAGAAACAGCAAAACTGAAGAATTTCTACAAGTTTCACCAAAAAACACTGCCTTGTGGATGAGAGAATCCTAAAGTATTGCCTTCCTCCCCTAAAGGTGAACTTCTACAGTGAACTTAGAGAGAACTTCAGAACTGTTAAATTTTTCTCCTAGTAGAGCTACTTGTTTCTTCTTAAAATCATATTTTTGAGGTTGATTCCAGTGGAAAAAAAATTCTTCTCAAAGTGGAATAGGCCTGCTGGAAACAAGGCTCACTGACAGCTTTGCTTATTTTATGGACATATTACACCAAGCTAAGGCTTTGCCATCTGCTCTGCCACCAATTGTAAATGGAAAAATCCCACACCAACCAAACAAAAAGAACAAATCACAAGAATATAAAGGAGATAAAAGTGATTTAACTGCCTGTATATGCTCCACCAATAATGCAGCTTGCACTGAAAATATTCTTTCTCATGATTCTGACACAAATCACAAGGAAAACAGTTCACTCACAACACAGTAAGTTTTTTGCTGAGCTGGAACCTTCTTGAACCAGATTCCATTAGTGTTCAAATGTATTTGTATGAAATTATGTGAGCTTTATATAAAGATTGTCCTTAATAACTATTTATGCTGTTGGTATCTCAGGCAGTAAGGTACAATGGGGTGTGCCCACAGCCTTGCAAATACTACAGTGCCTAACTGCAATTTCCAGGAACAGCCTTTAAGAAGGAAACAAGGAAGAAAAAGAATACAGGAATTGCTGCTGCCCTCCTCAGAGAGTCAAGTGTATGTGCCTACACTGAAGCATCCAACAACTGCATGGAATATCTGAGGTATGTTAACTTGTGTATTGGGAAGAGTTATGGTAGCTACAAGATTTGTTTCCAGTTCTGAAGGGAAAGCCTTTCCCTGTAGTGCTGGTAGGAAGATGTGTTTTCATTCCATGGCTAACAACAATAAATTAGCTTAAAATATCTTGCACAAGGCTGAATGGAAGCAAATGGAACTTCAGTGCTTAATTTAATAAAATTATTTATATTTCATATACTTTGTACTTATAAATCATGGCTAAAGCAACATTACTAAATCCTCTTATTCTCATATCTGTATCACACTTAATTAATGGGTCAGTGATGCTCCATTCTTCTGCACCATAAAGATGAGTTTACTGTTGGCCTGGGAAGCAATTTGTTCCCAAATGAAGAAATTGTTCCAAGTAGACCCTTGGTACTTAAGAAGATAATGTTTTCAACTTCCACAAAGATTGGAAAAGGCACAGTAAATTAAATGAACACTTTTCTCATTACTATTTACATGTAACTACGTAAAATCAATATTGTATCTGTAATACATATGTCATTTATAAAGTTGGCTGGTATCATAGGTGGCACTACCTCAAGGTTACCTGGCAACTGCCACAGTACAATCTCATTCTCACTCACTTTATCAAATACTAACTGGGGCTGAAATCTTCCATCTGGATAACAACAGGTGTGATTGCTTTGCATTTCAATCAGATTCGTTTCACCATTTCTAGACAAAAGAGAGCAGATAATGCTTTGCCAATTTTAATACAATCTGATAACCTTTATTTGAGAAGATGTCCCTGTTTGTTGTCATGAAGAATTTAAACAAAATGTAAGATTGGCTTATGTATCTTATCTGGGTTATGCTTTCCACTGCATGTCAAAAACATGTCCAAATGTGTACAATTTTCACAAGTTCAGTAAAGTGACTTGTTTTTATCAGTTCTTATAGATCAAATGTGAGAGAGCACATTGCAAAAGTAAAGGTCTATGGTAGAAAAGCTGCTCTCCTTTCATTATCAGTGAGACCCAAAATCACATAGTTCTGCTGGCCGGAAATGTTTCAATAAAACATGAGGGAAAAGAGTTGCACAGGACCAATCATGCACTAATGAAATCAGTGCATGATTTCTGTACAGTAGTGCAGAAAGCAGGAGTACTGGTAGGCATATTTAAGATCAAACCATCAAAATACATTTGTGCTGTATCCTTAAAAATAGCCTTTGTTCTTTAAAGAACCATCATTTTAATGATCTCTCAAAAACATCAACCTTTTTTTTTTTCTTTCTGCTTGTCCTATAGTACACTGAAGATGCCAAGCAGTCCAGTTTGACTACTAGAAACCACATGATCCTGTAGCCTTGGTTATTAGATCTGTTTCCCCCCAAGGTTTTTCATTTATCGATTTGAGTATATTTGATCTAGAAGCTACTGAAATTTAAACATTGAACTCTAGAATGCCATTCCTTGAAATCTCTTTTCAAAATATATGTTAGGAAACACTATGTTTCTGATTGATTTTTCATTTAATGCAAGAGAATTTTTAAAAATTTTACATTTGGATAATGGTGCTTTCCCTCAGGTCCACAAGGCTGGGTGCTTGTGACTATTGTGACTATTGCTCTAATAAGAGATTTTGTGTGGTTCAAGATCACTTGGCATTGGATTTTCAGATCATGACTTACAGGCAATTACTGTCTACTCCCGGCAAGGTGCAAGCTGAATGCTCTATTCCCTCTGATTATATCTCTAGAAAGTACATGCCAATAACAATCTGAGCATTGATTTCATGCTGATTATTACTATAGTGAAATATAAAAGCACATCACTCAACATACAAGTTCATCAGTCAGTTTATAGAAAACTGGTCTCTTGAAGAACATTCCAAGAAAGCTTTCAAGTGTGTGACTATACCACAGGTCTACTTACAGGTAAACTTTACTAATAATATGCAATTTAAGCTTCAAATTCAGAAAACCATTCCTGTGCCCAGTCAGATGACAGAGGGAGATGTATAAGTAATTCATAGTCTTTTTCAACCTCATTGATTCTGTGATCCTGTGATACCTTTGAAATGAAAACTAGTGTCTGCAGGGACAAGAGCAAATGAGGTGTAAAATATCCTTACACCCTTTGGAAGAGCTTTTGGAGAATGGGACTTACTTTCCTTGAAAAAAGTTCCCACTTATTGTGGGGAAAAGGCATAGGAACTAAACTATGATCTGAAGTTAACTAATCTCTCTTAATTCAGAACATTTTGTCTTTTAAATCTCTTAAATTGGTCTTCAAAGCTGGAAAAATAAGACCTATTGACTAAGACTCAATATCTCAGAGAGTTTGGGAGCAACATGGTGAAGGAGAAAGAGATGGTCTTTCTGGTGTTTATACTGAGAATTATATGATTGCATAAAAAGAAGGCTCCGAATTGAATTTTGCCACTATTCCATTGCAAACCTGAGATCACTGCCCTGAAACTAGGGAATTTATTTCAGATTGATCTATCTGTGGCAGAACAGAATCTACATATTAACAGTATTAAACATCTATTTAACCTGTCCCTTTGTGGTTTTTTTTTACTTTGCACCACACTTAACAAATTCAGGGATTTGTCAGGGAGTGGTTCTACCTTAAAATTTGTAATAGTGGCGAGAAAAGCTATTTATCTATTTCAAAAAGAGCATAGTAGGTTGAAAACTTGTATAATATCTAGCTTTTTTAGGAGTATTTCTAGTACTTCAACTCATGTATTTATGTGCTTAGCACTAAACAGGCGGTGCAAATCACAGTCCATTTCCTGGCCAGTAGAGACACGTTTAATTAGACCTTGCTGACCTTTCTTGACTTTGTAACACAAGCCTCTGGCAGATGTGATGATGTCCTTGTTTCCTCATAATGAGGAAAAGCCACAACACATTTTACAGCAGTTTATGGACACAAATATGTATAATACATTTGTAACTTTCAGTGACCTACATTGCATACAGCTCAGTCATTTTTCAGCAACAGTTTCAGAGAGTTTGGGTTTGTCTATTTTGCATATTCCAAATATATCATGGCCAGATGACACAATCCTTTTGTATTCAACTTTTGAACAGACTGCACTTTTAAGCTTTCTTTCCACAGATTAATACTAGAGGAATCCTCTGGATTAGGGGAGAAAACTGGGACACAAGGACTCCTCTGAAATTTAGTTTTCTGGCTGACTTGAAACTCCTGTGATATTAACTCCACAGTTGTAATTTTCTTGCCCCTTGAAGCCTTTTCAGTGGAGTCTGATGGAAGAGAGGTTTTCTAGTTCAGATCTTCATGCCACCTTTTCCCATGTACTCTCTCTTCTTCACAAACTCTTGCATTTCAGAATAGAGAAGAACTAGAATTAGTACAGAGAAGGACAGTCAGAATGACCAAAGATCATTTACGGAGAAAAATTAAATAGAATAGTCCACTGCAGACTGGAATAAAACCAGCTGAGGGAGGTGTTCAATGCATAAAGAATCATGAATGACAGGGAGAAAATAGAGGATGCTTATGCAGTGCTTCTCAAAGCACAAAAGTTAGGAAGCTTCAAAAACTTAAGCAAAAAGAAGATAAAACTGGTCAAAAAAGAGTTTTCTTTTGTCTGCACCCAACTTGGCTGGGGAACTCACTGCCAGATGGTGGTTGTGCAGGTCAAAAGCATAAAAAATTTCAAAAGGAATTAGGTACATTCCCAGAAGAAAAATCTGCCAGGTATTACTTATGAAGATAAAAACACTCTCTCAGGAAGTGTCTAGTCTGCAATTTGAGAGAAACCGGGAGAGTTTAGCATAGGGAAGGGGACTATACTTTTTCTGGCCTTTCTATAAGAATGCCCAACTAACTTCTGTCACAAATACAACTACTAGGTAAAAAATTACCTTGATGTGGCCCAGAATAGCTGTTCTGTGTTCCTGATGCCTTCTTCAGCTGCCTTGGCAACTCTGCAGGGATGAAAAGATTATGGTAAATTGTAGACAGTTATGGTGATTTTTGGTTTTTTGTCTGTCTTTGCAGAAAATATATCTTCAATGAAGTCAAGAAAGTCTTGTCTCATATTTCTACCCTGGCATGGATCTGAAGATTTTACATTTGCTTCAACTGTTCTTCACAGAATAAATGCTGTGAAGCTGTACTGAAAAGACAGTTCTGAATATATGTTGGCTTTATTTACAGCTCCCACTCCAGAAGCTTTTTCTTCCTAACTCTGTAATCCTGCACTGAGCAGCACTGGTGCTTAATGTGCTTTGCCATGCTCAGAAAGGTCATAATTTGAAGGGTGCAGAAAGCAACAGCAGCTCAGGAAGGACTTCATTGAGCCCTCAGCTCTAGCCTCTGGTAACTCACTGTGTAATCAGGCAAACAATGACAGATGCTACCCCACCATCAGTGGTGTGCTTACAGTCTAGACAACCAAAACTGAAATCCTCACAGGGGTCTTGCTTGTCTGAGTCTTGATGCCCTCTGGGAGAGAGAAGAAAAGGTACCTCCATCTGCTATGAGGTGTCACAGAAGAGCCCATGGTCCGGATACAGCTCCCTTCACTTCAAAATTTTTAGCAATTTATCCTTCATAAGGAGAATGACATGTCCAGAGCTTCCTGAGCAAAACAGAACCCAAGCTTCTGATTGCTGGTCAGTCCAGTTATAGGGGTGCTTCTGGGAAGAGTGATTTGGAAAAATCTGGCTAGGCATAATTTTTGAACCACGGAAATAAGTGGTTTTCCTGTCATTAGAGGGAATTTCTTAGCAATTTGTAATTAAATTTGTTAAGAAGTTCTCAGGGACACAGTCCACTTCTTTGGTCAACATCCTCCAGCATTTGGTCAAGACTTTCCAGCATCTGCAGTATACAATGACATCTTGACCAAGAATATCGTTAAAATGGCTAAAGCACGGGTAATACATGAGTTATAATGACTAATAGATTATCTATCTGTGATTTTCTCACAGTCTAACATGCCTTTGTCTCACACATTTCCACTGCACTTCTTAATTCTTTCTTATGTTCCCAAAGACTAGAATTACAGGGCAGGTGTGTGCACAGGCACTATGGCTTATGCTATCAGAAAAGATTAAAAATATGACCACATTGCCTTTCTTGGCTATTAGAAGGCACAGAGACATAGTAGCATGGAGATATTTGAAGTCAAGCACATGCTGCTTACTAGCCTGGACAGAGAATTGTACTAATAGAATTCTATTTCTGCAGATATCTTGAGTAGCTTGGCTTTGCTTGCACACTCCTTGGCTGCGCTCAGAGCTGTGAATGCATCTGGGGATAGAATCAGTATTCACATAATGCAAAAGATCAGTAGCACTGGCACTGCCAGGTGAGAGCTATAAAAGCACACTGCACATCTGCCACTGCTTCTTAGTGATATATGACCACTGCATCGTGCCAGATCTGCACAGGAACCTTCTGACTTCAAGCTGGACCAGGCTTCAGCTGTTCAGGGGATCAAGTGCACTGACTCCTAGGTAACCTCTACTGCTGTAGAAGGCTTGCTTTGCACAGCCAGGACACAGCAAGGAGGATTTAGGAGCTGTAAGGATGACCATAGAAAGCTTAATTTTCTCTTCATGGCAGAAGAGAGGAGCCTTCATCACCATCATCCCTACTCTATAGCTGGACTTCTGGATATTGTGATGTTTTAGGACACTTGCCTTGAAATGGCATCCACAGCACAGGATTAAATATGACCTCTTCCCTTAAGCAAAGCTTATTCATCTAGTGACTTCCAGCAGGACATGGTTACTGTGTATTTATGTGAGTATATAGCCAACAGACTCACAAGGACTGATGGACTCCTGTCCATATGGAAATGGAAGGCCTCAAGTGAAAAGTTTCAGGTAGCTGACTCATGGTGTTCTGACATACACACTCAGAAAGAGTCATCATGGCTTACTTGTTTCTCCCTCTGCATAATCTTACTGGCAGGCCTTAAGAAGCTCTCAGGACCCTGAACATAACCTTTGTTTCTCACAAGCTGATGACATTACTACTGAAAGAAAGTGTTTAGCAGCAAAGAATCCATTTTGCTTGAACACACTGGATAGTGAGTGAAACACAAATGAATACAAATCTGGGTTCAGTGACATCAAACATCTATGAAAAACACTGTAGCTCTGATAAAGATGCCAGCTGCAAAGGCCTTCTTGTAGAGACTACAGAGAAATTAACCAGTAAGTTCATGATGCATATAGCTAGAAATAATCTGAAATTAAAAATTAATCCAGTTTCATCAGTGGTTCCTTGAAAATAAGCAATTAATTATTTACTACCTACAGATACATATTTATCTTCTAGTGTTCCAGAGGTCCAAATGAACTCTGGTACATAATTTCTAAATTAAAAATATCTAAATCATCATCATAGTTCTTTTTGTTGTTTTTCCCCCAGGAAAAACAAAAACAAAGCCTGAAAAGCCAGAAAAAAACCCACCCTCATGCTCATTTCCACTAAGTACAATGCAGAACAAAGAGGAAGAACATGTGTGGGAAATACTGAGCCTTGACTTATAGCACCATAGTGCCCTGACAATCCCAGCCACTAGCAATCACCAGATTTTTCATTCCAAGGAAGATGGCAGAGCATGGTCAAATATAAGAAACTTTGGGAAACTACTTTCTGTTTCCTAAAGGTTGCTTTATGGCCTGAAATTGGAAGCTAAATTATAGTGCTTTTAAAGATTGGGGTTTTTTTTTGTTAGAGTGGGTTTTTTCATTTGTTTGTTGGTTAGTTGTTGTTGTTGGGCTTTTTGTTTGTTTGGTTTTTAAAATTCTTACTATTGCAGAAATAGGCTACACCTCTCCACCTCCAGCAGTAACCTATGCACCTCTGGACCTTTCTGGCATTATTCTAAATCGTCTTCTTTTCTGCCAGGACTTTTACATTCTGGCCTTAAAAGGCAACCATGGATTATGCATTCATTACATGTCTGAACACAGGACGAGTCCTTGTAAGTATTTGGACAAGGGACAACCTTTGAAAGCCCAATATCCTATGGGAAATGCTATGGCTGATGCACCACGTGCCAATATCCTGCCTGGTAATTCACTATTGGTACTCTTCCAATTAGCAGTAGGAGACATATCCGCTACTACTCCCAGCTGCTACCTGGAGTGCCTTTCTTATCTGCTGTCTTTTTTATTTTATTTTTTTATCATTATCTCCTTGTTTTCTTGTCTCAAAAAGAGGGATTCTGCAAGAAGACAAAGATATTGTAGCAATTACGCAATGCAGTCACAAAAGGGGCAAGTAGGATATAAACTAGAGATAAGGCAGGGAAACAGCAAACCGAAGAAGGTAGGAGGCTTGGTGGGTAGGAAGCGATCAGGGTGAGAGGAGGAAGGTATGAACTAGTGGAGCTCTTTCTCCTGAAAGCTGGCTTGTTCAGGACATAAAGGTGTGTGTTCCTGCGAAGGCACAGACAGGTAGCTTAAGTCGTGACTTTCTGCACTTGCCAGCTAAGGAGAAAGGGACAGATCTCACAGCCGCTCATTTGACCCCATTCGTTTCAGGGTATACCCAGTGCGCTGGCCTGGCTCCCTGCGTCCGGCCCAGTGCGGCAGCGCCCGCGGATCCTCAGGGCGCTGCGGCAGCGTCGCCGGGAGCAGAGCGCCGGGAGCAGGATCCTGCCCCGGAGGTCCGATCCGCGCTCAGCAGCAGCAGCAGCAGCAGCAGCAGCCCCCGCCGAGGCTGCGGGGCCCGAACGCAAACNCCATGGCGACCCGCCTGCCCGCCTCCCGCGGGGCTGCTGCTGCCGCAGGGTCCGGCCCGGCGGCGCCGGCTCCGCTCTGCTCCGCGGTTCCTCCAACCTCAGCGCCGGGAAGGCAATCCCTGCGCTCCCGCGGGCAGAGCCAGGCTCGGCTCAGCCCCGCTGCGCCAGCGGGGCCTGCCTGGGGTGGGAGAGGAGGAGGAGGAATAGGAGGAGGAGAGACTCCGCAGTGGCAGAACTGACGTGTCCCCGCCATGGAGCTTGGCGTCATTCATCAGCGGCAGCGGGGCGGCAGCGGGGCGCCGCGCTCCGCTCCCGCGTAGGCACTGCCGCGGCGGGGACAGCTCCGGCACCACTCTGCCGCCCACGCCGCCCTCTTCCTCCCTCCTCTTCCTCGCCGCCTCTCCTCTTCCCCCGCGGCTAGGCGAGGATCCCGGGGGAGGCAAGATGGAAGAAATCTTGCGAAAGCTGCAGAAGGAGGCGTCGGGGAGCAAGCACAGGGCCATCAAGGAGAGCTGCACCTGGGCTATCGGTAAGGGGCGCGGGCAGCGGCGCCGGGCCGCCCGCGGGGGAGCGGAGCGGGGCAGAAGCCGCCGATGGAAAGGTTTTGGAACGGAGGGGTAGGGAGACCTCAACAAACTTGTTCTGCGCCGGCCGCTGAGCCTCCAGCAGCTGGGAAGGGAACGGAGCACCTGGGCCGTTCAAAATGCCCGGGAGCTCCGCGCTGCTGGAAGGGGCCGTGGCACCTGCTGCCGGTCCCAGAGAGCGTCCGCGTCCCTCGCCTTCCCCACCGCCTGGATCTGTTTCGTGGCTCTTGCGAGGCAGATGTACGGGTATCAGTTGCTGTCAGTTTCCGTGTATGTTTTGGAGGTGCTGTCTTTTCCTTTAAAGGCCCCTCCCTCCCTTAAATCATTGGAAAAACATGCTATACAGTTTTTACGCTGGCTTATGTTCGAGAATCTATTTTAAAAGCTAGAAGTTTCGTTTTACAGGATAACATGAGCTCTTTTATCTTTGCAATATAATGATCAGTATAATGAGTTAATCTTTCAAGGGAGTACAAGCTTAGGTACGTTTCAGTATCCACCCATTTTCAGAGATTGTGGCTCAAAGTGTTTTTTGACACTAACAACCTGGAGCACTGATCATCAACACCCTTAACTTAAATCAAGAAAACTGGGATATTTTCAATTGCTTTAAATTTTTGTTTTTCATCCGTATAGAGCTACAGCTTTCTGTGGTAGATCAGACCTGTTGCTGTCTCATTACTGGCCTTTCATCTTGATGTTGCATGGGTTGCTTCATTAATCATGTATTAGTTTTGCATGGCAGCCATGCATGTATCCTCTATACTGTTCCAGTTTTTGTGGATGTGCTGCTGGAGTGATGATAAGTGAAAGGGAAAAGATGGTACTCCATGCCTTCTCATTGGGCATGCAATGTCCTGACAGATTTATGCAAAGCTTTGGCAACTCAGCAGCAGTGGTCATTGTTCTGTCAGGTGGACTAGGTGTAAACTTTAGGATCATTGGCTCAGAGACTGTAGCCAGTTGTATTAACTGTGGTTGAACTCAGAAGTTTATTTTAAAAGCCCTGTTGTTTCCTTTAATTATACAGAAACCTTGGATTCTCCTGATGCTGCTATCAAGATACCTCCATATCAGCTGAGGTAAGAGCATTGAACTTGAGAGCTTGTGAGTATTTGTAAATTTGAAGAAAAAATTTTGAATTAAAAGTGAGGTAGACAGAGGAGTGGGCTGCATCTATGTGATTTTTATATTTTTTTGTAGATATACATGTGTGGCTGCTAGTAGTAGATAATTTTATGATAGCCTTTGGCCCTGAATGAAATGTAAGGAAATGTGTTAAATGGGCATGAGTATGTATGGTGGTGACATTGGTCAGAAAGGAGGGCTGTCCTATGGTCTAAAGCGTTTCCCTGCTAAATTTCATCTTTCATTATAAGCAATGATGCTTCTTACACAAGTGTGCTTGTGGTCTTTTAAATCTAGGACACTGACTAGGAACTAAAATTCTATGCCTACTTCTTCCTTTAGCCTGCTAGATTATCTTGAGTGAGTCTTCTTCCTACTTGCCACCTCCATTTAGTACACATAAAATGGGAGAGGTGGCACAGCCCTCATTTGTCTAGCTATTTAAAATCTCATTTTGGAAAGTGTCATTGTTATGGAGTAGGTAAATAGGCAAAATTGTTCACTGTCCTTTCTGACAGAACCATTAGGAATCATCAATGGAAACTAGTACTGTGTAAAACAGAACTAGCACATTCTTTCACACAGCTTGATAGTTAAGATCTGAAATGCTTAGGCTTGCCTTATTAGAGAATGTAATAGATACTGAAAGATTGCATGCATGCAAAAACCACCTCCACAAATCCATAGAAGAAATTGATTGAAATCTATTAGATGCACGGGTATTTTTCGTATTCAGAAGTACTTTAATCAGAGGTGATAAAGGAGTATGTAGGAATGTTGCTGTATGTTCGGCCTGTCCTGTGGTGCTTTTAGATATCCACTGTGAGCTGCTGATAGAGGAGACAATTTTTTTTGCTATATTACTACTCTCCTGGGAGTGTTTTTATCCCCTCATTATTCCCTGCTGCTCCTTTCATACATGCCTTGCAAGGAAAGTTAGGGATTGTAGAGCTAGTTATCCCAGAGCAGTCACCAAACAGGGAAAGAATAGGAGTTCTTTTGCCACTCCAAAATCCTGGCAGTCCACAAAAGGCCTCAAATCAAACGGGGGACGGATGTAGCAGAGGTCGAACATTACCAGTGCCAGACACAATGCAATTCCAGCATAGGATGGAAACACCTGGATGACTAATTCTCAACAGGTCTGTTAGAATTATGCTTGCTTGACACTGTGGCTGGAGAAAACTTGGCTCTTCAGCTTTCCATTTGTCAGCCTCTATCTTTAATATTGTGTGTGGTCTCTGCCTTTAAGTGCTTTTGTCATTCCCTATGAATTGGTTAGCTAGATGTTACCGCATTTCTTCCTTTTTCACTTGCCTACTACCTCTTTACAGAGAGGTCTTTTTCTCTTCTTCCTCCAGTGTTCTTAATGATGTATTTATTTAGTTGGGGTGTTTTTTCTACTGTAAATCCCAGTCTTTTTAAATAAAGGTAATACCTTTGCAGGTATGTAGTTATGATTAAATAAGCTCTTATTGTTAGATTTATCAGTAGCAATGCACTCATTATTACTGGATGTTTTGGAAAATGAAAGGTACACAAGAGGATTTGGACAAAAGCCTTTGTTGTGGGGTCCTTGGTAAGGCTCAGTCACACAGCCTTAGATAGTGTGGGAGATGTTGCTAAACTTACCCTTCACTCTCTGATAACAAGCTACTGCCAGGCTCCAGATCAACACACTGGGCCACGTCTTGGTCTGGAGTTCACCTGCATGCAAATTAGATAAAAGTTCTTTGCTTGGTATTTGTTAAAAAGCAGCACTGCGATGGCTTGGTTCCTAATACTGGAAAAGAATAGCCTTGAAATTAGAGCAATGACTGTGACCAGAGACACAGCCAAGATAAAGGATGGAGATGTCCTGGCCATGCCTCTTTTCTGGTTTCATCCTCCATCAGGTGCAAGTTGTATTAGCTGCTGTAACACAAACCAGCCTCTGGCTGCTCATCCAATTGGAATCTTAATCTACACTTCACACTCAGGTTCTTTTCTTTCTAGAACTGAAGAATGAAGGCTGCTCATAAGAATGAGAATGTGTAAACTGTATACTCCTTGTATACTTACAAAATTAAAAAAGCCATTTTCTGCATCTGACACCCCAGTTCTAGATGAGTAGAGGTTCTTTGTAAAGTTGCCTTTTGAAAAATTGTGGTCCTAGTGTGAAAATGGGGAGGACAAGGTATCTCTGCTTTTCCTCAGACTATGACCATTTGAGTTCAAGGGGTTTTTGATATGTATTATATCAGCTACATACTTACCTCCACTGTAGTATTGGGGTAGATGACCTCTGTGTTCTGTCTTGTTCCTGACCTATCCATAGTTTCATCTTGTGTTGGACTGGTGTTGCTGAACATGAGGCAGACCACATTACAGTTCCCTGATGTCTGTGCAATTAATTGGGGGCTTCAGGTGTAGCATTTGCATGGCAGCTGTTTCCAGCAGTTGTCTGGTAGCAGTTTAGGTAGCAAATGTCTGCTATGTTTTGGGAGCATCTTTTGCCCCAAAGGGGTCCAGGTGACTGACCACCCAGGCTGGAATGTAGTTCTTTAATTAGTTTGATAGAGATCTGATTGGTATATCTTCAGGGAGCTAGATGAGACTATTTTGTTGTTCAACTTCCTTTGATGTTAATTTGACTTACGAATTCAAATCCCTGTTAGTGACCATGCATATTGATTCTAGTGAGGGGCATTATTTAAATGTCTCGCTTCCTAAAGAACTACAAATCTGCAGCAATTACAGAGTTTCCCATGGAGTCTTGTCAGCTCTGCCTTGAGATAGGAATATGATTTTTTCAGTACTTTTAACTTATCATGAGAGTATTGGGCAAGGGTGTGAGATATTAACAAAGATTAAAGTGGATCAAGATTGAAATGGCCTTAAGTCAGTTCAAGGCTTTGCTGTAGATGTTCCACGAATTCTTGAGAAGGGAGAGTTACCAATAACCCATTGGTAACTGGTCTCTTGTTATCTGTCTAGTACATGAGTACATGTATCTGTCTCTGAACATGAGTTGTGAAATTTGTATATATACTAAGTACTTAAGGAGGCTGTGTGGCTGAGTTATAAATAATGAATGAGATAAGAGAAATTGATGTGCTTGTGTTTTAATTGGTGGATTGATCATATGGAAGATAACTTAAGAGACCTTAATGTTGTCTGCCAGAAAACAGTTGTTTGCTACTCAGCTAGGCTATATTCACTTCAGTATTTTCAAGATGGCAAATTCTCCCCTAAGGCCAGCACTGTACACTGAACAAGGCTCTCTTCTTGGCTTGTGATTCCACAGGCTGAAATATGAGCTATAAAAGGTAACAGAACAGACACAAGAAAATGAGCTTTGAAAAAGAATGTTTGATTGGAGCAGTTTAATACTCATGAGGATTATCTGTATATCAGAGAATAAAATAAGAGGCTAGACAGCAGTTGCCAGTGATATAGTGCTTTGAAAAAACTTGGGATTGCCAGAGCTTCTTGGAATGCATTATGCAATTAAGTCATGCCTTATAGGCTATGTAAAATTTAGTGACTTGCTATCAGCACAGACTTTGCTGGAAAGATAAGATTGGTTAGGACTTCTGAGGGGGATTTCTTTTTGGAAGAAATGTGAATTGGGTTTGCATGGCCAGGTTTTGGTAGCAGTGGGGCTACAGGGGTGTCTTCTGTGAGAAGCTGCTAGAAGCTTCCCCCATGTCCAGTAGAGTCAATGCCAGCTGGCTTCAAGACAGAATTGTCCCTGGCCAAATCTGGGCCAGTTAGAAATGGTGACAACCCCTGTGTGATAATAAATTTAAGAAGAAAAAAAGTTGTTTGGCAGATGTAATTGCTTCCAGAGAAGAGTGAGGTGAGAATGTGAGAGGAACAGCTCTGCAGACACCAAGGGCAGTGAAGAAGGAGAGGTGCTCCATGTGCCTGAGCTCAGATTCCCCCGAAGTCCATGGTGCAGACCATGGAGAAGCAGCTGTGCCCCTGCACCCCATGGAGGTCCACGGGGGCACAGAGATCCACCTGCAGCCTGTGGAGGAGACTCACACTGGAGCAGGTGGATGCCTGAGAGGAGGCTTGAGCCTGTGGGAGTTCCATGCTGGAGCAAGTTCCTGGCAGGCACCTGTGGACTCATGAACAGAGGAGCCCTTGCTGGAGCAGGTTTCCTGGTAGGACTTGCATCCTTGTGGAGGACCGACACTGAAACAGGCTGTGACTCCTTTCCCTAAGCAGTGGCCGGAACAACGTGTGATGAACTGACCATAACCCACATTCCCTGCCTCCCTGTGTTGCTGGCTGGGACGAGTGAGGGGGAAGGTGTTTAGGTCTTACTTTACTTCGCATTATCCTGTTCTGGTTTTGGTAATAATAAATTCAAATTGTATCTCTAATTTGAGTAAGTTTTGCCTGTGGCAGTATCCTGGAGAGTGATCTCTTTCTGTCCATATTTCAAACCATGAACCATCATTGTATTTTCTCTCCGCTGTTCAGATGTAGAAGGCAGTGACAGAGTGGCTTTGGTGGGAGCCTAGCATCCAGTTAGGATCAACCCACTAAAATCCCTCATATTTTGCATTGGCCTTTTAAAAGTGATCAGTATTTCTGGAGATTACAGCTGGAAAATCAGAAGTCAGTGAGGAGCAGGCTCCTGTGTAATAACCAGTTCATGTCCAGTTCTGTCTCTTCCTGCTTGTGTCCCAGTACTAATCATGTTGTTCTAGCTTTTGAGGGCAGTTTGTGAACTTTTTCTACAATCATGGACATTTGGGGATGAAAGTGGTAGTTCTACTCTTTTTTTTTTTTCTTTTGTATCTCTGGATTAGCATCTGAAATACTTCTTGAGAAGTATGCAGTTTATAAGCTCTTAAATAAAACAACATGCTCACTCATTTTCACCTTACATATGCTCAACAAATAATAAAGGCTGTAATTGTGGTGTGAACATCACCAAACAATGCTATAGAGGCTTTCAATCCACTTAGCTTTGCAGGTAATTCATCCACTTACAGAGTCTTGAGTCTTGGGATGCGTTTCACCTTCTCTATTGTGAACAAATGTTTGTAATTTCATCATTTTTGTCTCTTCCCATCTCTTAATTTTGTTCATGTTTTCTGTTAGTTTCTTTCTACTGGGAGAGTGGCTAGGAAAGCTGATATATACATAGCAGATCCTCTGAACAGAACTAAGAAGTGGAGAGGGAGGAATGGTTGTCCCTGAGGGTTTTTTTCTGAGGGGTGATTTTAGTATCTCTCTCTCTCTATTTTACTCTTCTTTAAAAACAATTTGTTTCCTCCTCTTTCTGCCACAACCACCTGGCATTAGGTGCTCCTGTGCTTTCTTTTTGGATGTGATTGCTGGATGTGGCTCACGCTGCTCAACCATTACATGGTCACTATCTGCCATTCAGCAAGTGAATTATGAGTTCCTTGGCCAGCAGATGGCCAAGAAGAGATTATAGTGACAGTATGGATTACTGACCTGCAGCTCCCATGTTGGTAGCCTGGATCCAGACTTTTGGGGGCACTTATGTAGTCCATTTGGAATTTTGGATGGTGTATATGCACTGGTCTTGATTTAAAATTTTGCATTCTCAGTTCTAATGCTGAGGAGTAGATGAGGGAAGGAAATTACTGTTTAGAAAGGCAATGCGCCACTGATACAGTATTTGGATCAATCTGCATGTTGAATCTGGGATATGTAAGTGGTCCTATTTCTTGTCTAATGGGCAGGTATTTTTTTTCTCAGCAAAACTTTGCATCTGTTCTGGGACCCAAAGACTGTAGTGTTGGGGAAGAAAGGGAAAAGGATATGTAGGGTCAGCCTTAGGGAGTCCCTGAAGACCTGTTAGCTGGGGTTGTGACTCTTGAATGTATCAAGCAAAGTTTAGCATTGTTATGCAAAAAGACACGTGATTTCTGTTACTCTTATTTCTGAGTTTGAGGTTTTTTCCTTTTGTTTTAGTGATGGTTTTCTTTTTAAAGAGCAGTGCTTGCTCTTTCTGAAGCTATCTTTCTGCCTTTCCTGGTTTTCTTTGTATTAGTGAACCATAATAATCACCACTGCCTTGGATCTTTGTTCCTTTTATAGACTCTTCTAAAAATTCATTCTATTTTTGTGACAAAAGCCCACAGTGAACTAGTCTTGGCTGAGTTGAAGTAATTTTCTTCATGGGAGCTGGTAGAATGGGAGTAGGGAGCAGCTGGGTGGGGCTGAGGATGAGAGCAGCCATAGTTCAAACTGTTGGTCTGACTTCTAACAACAAATGCAACTGAAATATTGGCCTGAGGGTCTAAGGATGATAACGGGATAGCAGTGTGTGTGTTTTAAACACTGGATCACTTTCAGTGCTTGCAGAAGAGAAGAAAATGAGAGCATCATGAGGCTTTTGATAATTGCCTTAGAGAATGAAACATGGTTGGGAGCGGGAAGAGGGGTGGCACTGAAATTGAGAGAAGTGTTTTCCTGCTAAATGGTGCTTTACTGTACTCTGGTCTTTGTGTTATGCTGTAGAAGTCATGACTTTTCTTTGTTTTGTAAATGAAGGGGTGGGTGGGAATAATGAAAGTCTTCTCTCACATTTCCTTTATTTACATTCCATGAAAAGCAACAAAGCTGCAGGAAATTCGCTACCTTTCATTTCCTTGAATGTTTGCTTGCTTAAGAAACTGAATATGCTGAAGTGCAGTGAGTATAAAATTACGTAATGCATTGCAAACATGGGGATATTTTTAGCAACTGTCGTTTAGGTCAGTCAAGATTTAGCACTGAACTGCTGTGAAATTTGAATGGCACTGCAGATTACAGCATTGACCTTCAAAATGTAACTAGTAATGGCCAGAAGTATACCTCATTCTCCCATTTCTCCATCTTATTTCTATAACTCACAGCTGCAGTGGAGAAAATAAGGTAATTTGCAGGATGTTCGTGTGATAGTACCTGTGTGTCTTTTTCTTCCACTCCCTCAGTCCTATCTTCTCCCAGCATAACTTCTCCTGATGGAAGCTTAATTCTCATAAAACACTTTATTTGGTTTTTTTACTTAAAATTTGAAAAAAAATGCTTTCACAAGATAAATCTTTAGCTTCCCTTCCAGACTTTCCAAATATAGGGAAGAGAGGTTTCATGGAATAGTTTGATAAGCTTTCAAAATTGTAGGCTGAGCAAGTCCAGCTTGTCACCTCATCTTCATACTCTAATTCAAATAGTAATCAATAAAATCACCTAAAGGCTACAGATTGCTTTATGATTAAGACCTGGTGAGGTTTACATGTGTCATCAAGTTCCTTAAGAGCAGAGTTTGTAAGTGACTATGATACTTTGTGCACAAAGGCCAAATATCTGTGGGGGTGAATGTTCTAGGGAAAGCAATGATAACGTATCATTACAAAGATTACAAAGAGCTTTGGAGACTGGAAGCATCTGATTATTTTTTTGGCCTTGTCCACCTTACTTCAATATTGTGTAGAATCTTTTGCTCTCTCTCTTCCTCTCCTCTCAAGTAAAGGTGCGCCTTGTGCTTATGAGGTTTTTTTGTTCTGTTTTGATCTTGACAACAAGTTCCTATCTAGGAACTTTGTGTTTCTGTTAAAATCAAGATGTTATGAGCTAGTACAGCAAGGAGGCAAATGACCTCAGAAGTGCTCTCCAGCTGAGTGACTGTGCTGAGCTACTTAATTACCATTGTATGAATTCTGTGGTCTTGGCTGCACTGGGTTGGTTGGAAGATTAAATTGCTCACATTTGCCTTTCCTATGAGTAGAGCTATGCTGCTTCTGTAGTGGCAAATTCATTTATCTTAAAAAGGATGTAAATAAAAGATACTATAAATGTCACTTCTTTAATACCAAGCAGTTTTAAATTGCAATCTTATTCAAGATTCCAGGCTGAAAAAAAGAGTTATTAAAGTTCCAGCTAGGAAACTGTGTGAAATTACATTTAGGCATTATTCTGCACTTTTTCTTCCCTGTGTCATTAAACATCCTCTGATAAGCAACTCATATTTCCCTGCAAAGGCAGGCTTATTTAACTGTTGGATGAAGACTTTGTGTCTGGGTTTGAAAAGCAAAAGGATTGAAGGGAAGAGGGAATACATGAAAAAAGAGAGGAAGAAAAAATTAAATATGGAGTTGGATGGAACTTTGAGAGGGAGCTGATGTCAGCAGCTGAGGTGAGAAAATCAGATATGGAAAGAAAAGGAACATTAACCTTAAGTTAGAGGAGAAGAAGCCTTCCCATTGTAACTGGATAAAAGCAGAGCTTTGCATTCTGTGGAATGAAAATAATGAGTTTTTTTGGAAAAAAAATAAGATGCAAGTGGTGAGGCAGAAAAATGAAAATGCCTTCAGCCAGAAATTACAATTTCTTTCGTTATTAGCAAAGGTGGAGCTCACCTGATATGTGCAAATATATGAGGCAATACTCATGACATGAGAAATATGCCCACAAGTGTCTCTGTGCTTGTTAGTAACTGGAGTAAAATCCTTGCCCTGTTGATGCAAATCAGCATTTATATTTATGTAGTTTGGCAACAGTCTCCCAACTGTTTTGTTGCTTTTTTCCCCCAGGATCTGTAAACTGCAACACTGAGTGCTTGTTAATTTTTACATAGCATGGTAGCACCAGAGTTGTCCAACAGTGCACGATCATCTTATAGTGGCACAGTGTCATAAAAATAATTTGTTGTTCTATTTTTTCTTGAAAAGGAGGGTTCTAACTGGAAGGCTTCATATTTTGTCTTTTATCCTATTGCTCTACATGTCTCTGAGTACTATTGACAAACTTGTACTTGCGTAGAGGTATAAATTTTAGTGCTGGAGGGGTCTGTTGTAATCATCTGGTTTGACCTCCTGCATTGCGGAGGTGTGAAAACATGCCATATGTATATATACTGTGGATTCCAAACCTCTCTCCAGCCTGAGCTTGACTGTCATCCTCTTTGTGAGATGATCATATTTCTGCAGTAATAATTTCTCTAGAATGTGAGCAAGGACTTAAACCTTCCTTCTTCTTGAAGAGCTGTTACTTGAAAAAAAGATGCATTTATTCCATGTTCCTTGTCCAGGTTTTAAATATTTCCATTATGCCTGAACTTCTTGGTGGAATCATTTATCGACATTCTCTAAACTAGTACATGAAAAATGATGTATGTTTCTGCTTTTATACGTACATGTGTTCGTATATACAGCAGGAGAATTTGTTTTATGTAAATTAAATCATATTTCTTTTTGTGCAAGGACGGTGTTTGCTTCTGTTTGGCTTACTTAAGGGTAGCAGCTGTGGGTACTTGCAGAATTCTGAGAATTTATCTCTACCAATTATTTTCTTATGGACCAACTCTTCTGCTTGAGTAAGTGATGCTAATAATATTACACTGTGCTACTCTGTTCTTTTTAAGCAGCCAAGACTGAGAAAATATTTTCAATCATTAGTTACTCTGACTAAAAAATGTCAGACTTTGGCTATGACTGTTGTCCTGCCTAATAAACAGTATATCAGAAAATGACAACAGTGGTGAATCAAATTCTTATCTGTTCTTTGACTGGACTGTGAATTATTCTATGGAATGCAAATTGCATGCTGATAAGGCCTGGAGGTTCTGAATTTTGCTTCTCCTATGTAATTTTTGGCAGGAAGATAATGCAGAGAGCTGTCTTATTTTTAATCTTTAATTTTCAGAAATGGGATTAAAAATAATACGATTACCACCATTTGCCTGAAGGGAAAAATGTTTCATTTATCATGCTCCTTTCCCTAAGTCAGGAGGGGAAGGTGGGCTGTGAGACCGTGTTCTAGGCACTAACAACAAGGAGTTAAGATCAGGCAATTTCCTATCTTCATGATAGTTTTTATCATGAGAGTGAATTAATGAGCCATTATTCTTTTCTCACTAAAGGCTTTTTTGCCACTGCAATGAGAATAGAAAGATTTTTATGATCTCTCCACTTAAAATAGTAATTTGTCTTGCTCTGACCTTTCTGGCAGTCTGTTTTGACTGACCTGCCATAGCAACCCTTATTCCAGACCTGCAGGGAAAGACGTAGGTTGATAGGTTGATGAGCCACAGCAAGCTTGGACAGCTGGAAAGGTCATTGTAACCTAGTGTGCTGAATATAAAGGCTGTGTGTGTTCTCATCACTCATTCTGCAGTTGGCAAAGTTGACAGTCATGCAGTGGGGTAGCTCAGGAGGGAGAGCCTGTGCTCTGAGAGGTACTGGCCCTGGATTATGCACTTGGTTCTGTTGCTGAGCTTTTTTGCTTGCCCTGGCAGGTAGCTTCCTCTCTTCCAAGTCAAAGGTGCTCCCTTCATTTCATTCTCCCACTGTGTTGTACTTGATGTGCTTCAACCAGGGCTAACTTGGTATTTGTGCCTCCAAATGTCTGTGAATGTATGTCCACACCAGCATGAAATAGTACAGATACTTAAGAGTTACAGTATGAAACTACTTTCTGTGCATTATGTAAAAGGAGAATGTTCTTAAATATGTTTTGAAGTATATTGTTGTGCATCGGCTTATTCTGAGAATTTCACTTCTGTAAAATGTCTTACATGTGTAGTACTACAAAACCTGCATGAATTGTCACTTAACTGTACAGAACTGCAGACAGTGCAGTAAGCAATGAAGTCCTATGGTGGGGGACTGCTCAAAACAGAGTGAAATTATAAAAGGGCTGCAAGGTCTAAGAGGAAACCTCATTCCCTTACTTCATGGCACTCAAATCTGTTGAGGTAATTTTGATCTGCGTTCCCAATTTTGCCGCCTTATTGAACTGAATTCTTAAGATATTAGAAGGGACTGTGTTAACTTACATCATTCTTTCCTGTTCTGCCTGAGGATTATCTGCTGTGCCCTTCATGTTCTTATGCTATCAGACGATGCATTTAAATGGCAGGTTAAACTGAAGTGTGAAAGGTGCTCAAGCTAATCAAACATTGTAAGATATCTCTGCAGGTGTTTCATAGCTATAGCATGGAAATGCTAAAGGCTTAATTGACTGAGCACGTAATAAGAACAGGAAATGACACAATGGCAATTCATTTTCTCCAAGAATACAGTGGGAACACAATCTGCAGCAACCTTAATTAGATTTTCAGTTAAACGTTTTTAGCAAGGATGGGAAGTTCAACTAATTGAATCTGTTCTAATTTCCATCCTCCTAATTGTCATTTTTTTGCTCTTCCTTTTGGGACATCTATCAAAGCTCTCATTGTTCTCTGCTCATTGCAGTATGTGATGACAGATGGCAGGCAACATGCTGATGTGGGGGGTAGCTACACATAAGCCATAGGAGCTCCCACCTGTCTTCATTATCATGAAACTGAACTGGATTCACTCCAGTGGCTTACGACTTTCTTCATTTTCCCCTCTCCTCCCGGTCTTCATCCACTTTAATGTGAGAATAAATTCATTCTGTATTAAAAATGTCAAAAATGTGTATATGCTGTTGTAGAAACCTGTAGAAAGTAAAAAAAAAAAAAAAGGTGTTCTGCCCAGAAGAGATGCAGGTCCAAATAATCATAAATTTTTAGCATCCTTCAGTTAGTACTATACACTGTAGTAATCTTTTTTCCTTCTTTTTTTCCTGTGTGTGTCTGGCTGATAGAGTCCCAGTCAATGCACAGGTACCTTGTTTTGACACCTGTTGATCTCAAATGCATGTTCTCCTCACTTTAACAGAGGGAGCATAACAAAGTCAAAAGGTAAAAGCACTTAAAGGTGCTTTCTGGATTAGAGATGTGTGAAGTGTGTGAAGAAATTTCATTCAAGGGTAAAAGTGCTTCAGAGAATTGTGAAATTATCTTTGGCTGCTGTATGAAAATGTGATCTTTCTGAAACTGATACAGCCCTTCTGGAATGTTACTTGAATACCAATTTTTTTTGCATTTTTCTCTCTCAATTTTTTAAAATTTTTCCTTAGGGAGAAGTGTCTCCTTCCTCTTCAACTGGCTCTGGAATCAAAGAGCATGAAGCTGGCCCAACAGGCTTTAGCAGGGATGCAGGTATGGCTTTAGAGTGGGAGTGTGTTGGCAGGCAGTGAGTGTCAAAAAAATCTAGGCTTTCCTTTTGAAAAATACCACAGAAAAAGCATCTGTCCTCAGGTCAACCTAACAAACATGTTCATGTTTCTGTTCAGAAGTTAGGATGCAAGTAAAGGCTGCTGATTCTGTAGAAGCTAAAATATGTTTTGCAGATAGGTGGGAGGGAGGTCCTGGATTTTTACATTGAAATGTAGATGTACTCTTCCTTGTGGGCCCTGTGCTATTCCCAGAGAAGTTTGCCACTCCTAAGCATCTTAGAAATTAAGCTGAGACTTGCTGTTTTCTTTGATTAGAAAAGAGGACAGCAGTGCTTGGAAGGTTAATAGAAGATCTGGGAGCTGTGTTCTTTATATGTGGGCACTTTTCTGACTTTTCTCCTGAAAACAGTAGAAACATCATCTGATTTGGAAGCCTCTGAAATTGCAACAGAAAACAGCAGTGCAACACCAGCAACAAAAAAGACTCTCCTGGGTTTGACAGTATAAAAAAACAAAGCAGTTTACTGTTCTTTTAATTGGACAAATGAGTACAAGTCAGTAAATACTTATCACCAGGGGGATGCTAGTTGTGGAAAAGGCTGGCACACTGCTGGGACATAAAATCTGTTTTCCAAAAATTTTTTTTTTTCCTTAGAGGGCCAGAATGAGGTTATTCTGGGAATATAAGGATGTAAGTGGATCATTCATATTCACTTAATCCAGCATATGAGGTGTCAGACACTTAGTTAGAGAGTTCCCCATGTTGGGGCACAGTGGGTTGTAGAAGGAAAGGGTTGCTAAGATAACAAAGGGACTGGAGTATCTCTCTTATGAGGAAGGGCTGAGAGCTGGGATTGTTTAGACTGGAAAAGCAGTGCCTCCAGGGCTGGAGATACCACAGCCTGTCTGGACAACCTGTGCTTGATCACCCTTACAGTAAATTTTTTCCTGGTGTTCAGAGGAAACCTTCAGTGTTTGAGTTTGTGCCCAGAGCTTCTTTTCCTGTCATTGGTTACCCCTGAAAAGTTCTTTCCTCTTTGCAAACACTCTTTGGATATTTATATATGGTGATGAGATCCTCCCTTTTCCTCTCAGAGATATGGGAGAGAGAATCAAAAGGATAAAAGTGAGGAAAATTGTGGGCTAAGACAAAGTTTAATACCAAAAGCAAAGCTGCATATACAAATAAAAGAATATGTGGAATTTGTTCAACACTTCCCATGGAGCAGCAAGTCTCAGCCATCTCTAGGAAAGCAGGGCTCCATCATGTGTAGCAGTTATGTTGGAAGACAAATGTTTTAACCCTGAATGTCTGTGTCCCCTCCACTTCCCTCTTCTTTGCCCAGCTGTTGTTTCTGAGCACAGTGTCATATGGTTTGGGATATCCCACTGGCCACATTTGTGTCAGCTGTCCCAGCTGTGTCCCCTGGCAGACTCTTCTGTGCCCCCAGCTTACTTGCTGGGGGACCAATCTGAGAAACAGGCACTGTTGATGCTGCATAAGCTCTGCTCAGCAATAGCAAATGTGGGTCTGTTATCAGTGTTGTTCTGGTCACATATCCAAAATACAGCAGTCTTTGAGCTCCTATGAAGAAAATTAACACTATCCCAGCCAAAACCAGTACAAGCATAGAAAATAAGAAGTAGGAGTGAACCAGTGAAATGTGCTGCAAGGTTGAAGCTGAGGATGAGCATCAGTACAAAAGTGAATGTAGAGAGGGAAGTGAGCTGCTCAAAGTCTCTACTAAGACAGAGCAAGGCTATGTTCCTGGGATCTAAGACAAGCTAGTTTTGCTCTGTTGTGGGATCTTCTGATAAGATAGGAGATGGGAAAAATACTTATGTGGATACACCTCTTGCAGGATGCCTGCCACTAATACGAGACAGCTATGAAGATGGTTATGGACTATATGGAAGAGGCATTTCTAATAGAATTCCAAGGAAATAGTGCCATTGACGATGCTGGGAGATAGTTTCTGAGATACTGGGCAGAGTAAATGTGATCAGTCTAAAATACTCAAGTCTGAAGTTCAGTCAGTCTGCATTGAATTCAGTTCAACCAACCCAGTGTCAGGAATTTTGGTATCACCTTAGCTTGGGTTGGTTTCTATGTATGTTTGAGTTAGTCACTTGTTAACTGTACTCTTCATCTGAGGACTTGATTGTATCCATTAATGGTCAGCTACTGTATGACACAAAACACATCTTGCCAGGGATCAGAAGTGTCACCTCCACAGCACGTGTGCTCTGTACATGATTGGAGTGATTGGGACAGTAGGTGACTGTCTTCTATTGGACAGGAGATCTGATAGCACTAGTTTAATGCCAGAATACTAGCCTGAGTAGGGTTTTTTTTAAATTTGTTGTTGTTGTTTTGATGGTTTGGACAGCTGCAAATGTTCCAGTGTCTCCCAGCTTCTAAAATACCGAGAGGTTTTGCTGAGGTCATTATTTGAAGTGATTTAACAGTTGCTGATGTCTGCCTTCTTCTAGACACTGGGGAAGTGGGACAGGCAAAGATGATACTGGAATGGCAGCTGACATGACACAGATCTCCCAGTTTTGCTGTTTTTCTTATATTTTATATTATTGGATTAATTCAAAAATTTTACACAGAAAGCCTAACCATTCTAGTACCAAGCACTTACAGGTTTAGGTGCAGTGCTTTGCAGAGGCATTTTTTGTCTCAACATGTATATTGCAATTTTCTCTCTGCAGAAGCTGCTGTCTGATGAGAGGTTTGTATCCGTGGAAACAGACTCAGATGAGAAACAGTTGCTTAATCAGATGCTGAATGCTGTCAAAGTGACTCCTTCGCTCAATGAAGACCTGCAAGTTGAAGTGATGAAGGTTAGTGTTTCACACACATCAGTGCTTACAACAGAGGCTGCATGACTGAATGCAAAGGTTAGCAAATAAATTAGCTGTTGCCTTAAAAATCTTCATTTTAGGACAGTATTTGATCCCTTTTCCTGCTGGCAGATGTCAGTTGCTATAGTCATTTCTATTTTGTGTTTCCTTGACTATTTCAATAGTCATTTCTATTTTGTGTTTCCTTGGATTAAATAGGAGATAGTTTACATTAAGATTCAGAATACTAGTCGTTCCAGTTTTAGCAAACTTATACAGGACAACCAATTTCCTCAATGGGAGGGCACAGATAAATGACTTGTAGATCTGGAGTTTGTTATTGAGCTTTAGTGGTCATGAGGTGGACTGTGCATGCTTGTATTGTGTGTGCACAGATGTTGTGTAATTCATTAGCTGTATTTTCTCTTTGTAAAATGCTAATGATGGAGCTTGATTTGTTTAAGCATCAAAATGTCCATGGACCAATGCATAAGGGAAATTATTGTTTTGTATACTCTGTCAGAACTTGCATTTCTACGAATACTCTAGCATTCTCCTGTGTGCATGCTAGGAAGCTCAGCTGCCAGGAGGTACTGTTTTGGCAGGGGGGGTGATACCAAAATTCCTTGCCATGTGATCATGTTGGTTATATGACTTAGAAGTCACTTTTCTATATCAGTATTGGCAATACCTGCATTATTTGTACAAAGCAAAATGATGGTGGACAGTCTTCAGATGTTTGTGCTGCAGGGTTTGTTGTGCTATACTGTTTGTTGTTCTGATCATTGGCTGAAACCATTTTGGAACAAACCTGATGGTCCTGTTTGCATGTTTGTTATACCTAGTACTCAGTGATATATTTGGATCTAGTCCATGTCTGTCCTTTATTTCTAATGAATCCACTCTAAAACTGCTCTGTATAAGCTGTACTCTTTTACCACTGGAGGCGGAGTATGCACACAGTGTCAGAACATGCAGAGGGGTAAACCTAGCAACAAAAAAAGGGAGTAGTATTTGTGTGGACTGTTACTTATTTTATGGCATCAGGCTTCTGCCCCAGGCTTAACTGATAACGCCCTGATCTGCATTCCTAACCCAGCACGTCTCCTTGCTGCCTCTTTAGTCTCTACAGAGGGAAAGGGGAAGAGTTAAGGACTTGCAGTACTGAACCAACAGGTCCTTCTTGGAATGCAGTCATTTTTTGCAAGTAGCTTTTTTTACATTCTTGAGCGTTACAGATTCAGAATCTGCATGCACAGTTTCTCTGAAAGCCTTAATGTACATCTGCAAGGCAAAGCCCCCACACTAAGAAGAATGTGAACACTGTATTTTGCTAGAGTTCTGAATAAATACCTTTTCAAGTTGTCTTGATATGTGAGAAGCAAAAATAATTTCAAAACATCAAGCCACAGAAAACCCAAGCCAAAACCTTGTAACACTGTATGCCTTTTTTTTTTTAATTAGAAAACATGTTCAGTTCCAGTTTAAGTGCAAAAGAGAAAAGAGAATGTAATCTTAATTTTATTGAGTGAAATTTTGATGTGCAAATCCTTTCCTGAGCGAAATGTGTGTATGGTAAAAATCAGGCTGAAACTTCAACTTTACATTCTGAGAACAAAGTAAAATTCTATTTTGATTTAAATATTTCAGGAGACCAGAGAGCCAAAACATTTTGTAATCAGGACAGTTAAAATTCAGACACATTTGAGCTGAGCCTTGCCTGACAGTCAAATCAAGCAGACATCTCTTCAGCTTGTAACCTGAAGGTTACAGATGCCATTAAACACTTGAAAATGTTGTTAGCTAACCCAGGCCTGATGAATGGCTAAAGCCTTTGGGGGAGAAGGAGGGAGATTTCTAGCAGCTGGTCTCAGCAATGTGTTTATGTCCCTGGATCTGCTAAAGTGTGTTCTCAAGACAGCTTATGATTGTACATTAGACTGTGTTATTCCATATGGAGGAGATAAAATACGTCTTTATCTAGTGTAGACAGATATTAGACACTCCTGAGTGTGAGCAGGTTTTTGTGAAACTGTGTCAGCTGTGGTGCCAGCTTGGTTCTTTGTGACTCACTGCACAGTTGCACCAGTCTCACAGGTACTAAGAATGCAACCATCAAAGATTACACAAAAGCTTTTAGTCATGCAAAATCAGTGTGAAAGCAGACATGCAGGAGTACAAATTCACTGTAAGTTGCTAGCGTGTAGGCTCCTAGATCACTTAAATGTGTTTGGGTTTGTTTGTTGTTGGTTTTTTTTTTAATTCTATCCAAAATATCTCCTGGGAACACCCAGTAAGAGTATACCAGAAATTTGCACTTCACATACTATAAAAAAAATGTCTTGGATGTTTATGTTTAATCGTTTGTTGTGACCCACCTGTATTACAGGTGGAAGTATCAAGGAATCTGATTAGCTAAGGAGAGCATTCTGTAAAGATGGTTTTTACATTCAGATGATGCATGTTGGAACTGGCAGTGAAAGGAAGAACACAAGAAAGAGGCACAAGGGCAGTTAATTGCCTCACTTCACACACTAGTGGAGCATGTCAGGTATTGTGAAGGGCCATCCTTAGACAGGAACGGTATGAGTAGCTGTAATGGTTGCTGTAAATAAATGGAGAGGAGTGATAGCTGGCTCTCTTCTGGAACTGAAAAAAGCAAACAGGTTGGGGCCTCTGTAAAAATGGAAGGGCATTGACTAATTTATGGCTAGATACTAAATCCTCCTAATTTTTAAGGGTGAGTGTCATGTAATGCTCTGTGGATTGCCAGATTGGAGGGTCACAAAACCAGCACTCTGATAGCATTCAGACTTAAAGGCCAGGACTGGGGACTGTGCAGGAATGCATCCTGGGCAGCCAGGGAAGATTTATGTTGCCCAAATGTAGCTGTCAAGATGAACTCAAAGCTTTCCCCTCTCACATTATCTCTCTCTTCTGTGCTAGGTGAGGAACCTCTTACCTTTGCATAAACTTGACTTGACTCTCTGCTTCTTTTAAATACCAGTTGGGGATTGTGCCTTTCTCTTTAGGTTTTTCACGTAGAGAAATTATGTGGGGAAATTCCTCCCCTGAAGTTCTAGAATACAAGTGAAACGCTGAAGTCCTTGCTTATTTTTCATGCAGGACACCCTTATAGTTCCTAAGCACTGGTTAATTCTTACACCAACAGCACTTTTATGCCCAAAAAAGGCAGTGCTCTTTTCAGTGAGGAAGGACGAAAGGCTGTGGTTTTTCTTTGACATGAATGGACACGAATAGCAAACATAGGTGTCTACCTGGATTTGATTTCCCACATAACAAAGCAAGCTGTCTGGGTGTATAAACTTTGTATTCAGTCTTGTACGTTATTTAACTGCTAAGCCAAATATTTCTTTAGAATACCTCAGTTACTACCCACTCTGTGTATCCTCTCTATCTCTGATGTAATTTATGGTAGAGATTTATTAGTATTTTCACACCAGGGACTAAAGTGAGATTATTTAGGTGCTTTAATTTATATTAAAAGATACTGAAAAAACAGATAATTCAGAAGGTGTGACTAGAGGGAATAGTGTATCTGACACAAGACCATGTTAGTATTCATCTTTGCTGTTGTCATCTTCATTGCTGTAAGACTGAAAAGCCTTCTAATACGTGTGTTACCAGTTTGTGTTTTACTGTGCACAACTGGCTGCATCAGTGGAAAGGAAAAATCACGCAATCATATAGTACCTTGCTGATGATTTTGTTATACATCAATAACTTCAGTTTCAAACAGAATAATTAGATATTTATACTTTTATATTTTCTTTAGAATATTCATGTAGGAAGGAGGAGATATATTGATCACTAATCAAATGCAATGTTTTATCAGTAAGATAACAAAGTGACTCACTGCTGTATTTTTACAGATGCAGGTGCATAGAAAAAATCAGGGGGACAGTAATTTAGCACTTTCCTTGGATGAATATGATCAAGCAGTGAGGCTGGCTCAGAAGTAGGAAAAATTTTGTTGTGTGACATGGTGCCATGTTATAATTGAGTGAAATGGTAGGGTGTATCTCACATTGAGAGGTGGGGAGATTTTTTTGATGTTGAGCACTAGACTAACAAGCTATAAGTAGTCTGCAGCAGAAAGGGCACATGTTCTGGACTGAAGATTAATACTTGCTTTTGAGTTCAGTTGTGGAGTCAGGGGATCCTGATTTTTTTTGCCCCTCTGGCTTGATGCTTTTAAATTCTGGCTTCAGATGTTTTTAAAATGTCTGAAGTACATCTACTTTGAGCAATTAGACATTTGTTTGGAGGAATACATATAGTATTGACAAAGCACTGTCAAGTATTGTCAGATCAGCAGTGGAAAAGGAAACTGGGAATCTAATCTACAGCTGAACCTCTGGATTGCAGTCACTTCACACCTCAGCAATTCTGTGATTTTTGCTTTCTCTCTCTGAGTTTTTGGTAATTTTTCATCACTACCTCTGACCCTAAAATGCTATCACTCCAGGAAAGGCTCCTGGAAGAACTGAAACTAGGCTTTGAAAGTTACTGTGGCACCCAAGCAGCTGAAATCAAATATTGAGGAAGTATGGAAGAAATCCTAAACAGCAGGGATGCTTGGGTTTTTTTTCTTCTGTTTTTCTTTTTCCTTTATTGTCATGCATGTTATAGTCACTTTCATCTATAGTAGACCACCTTCTAAATAATGAAGTACTTCTATCTAACTGTGATAACATTATTTTCAGATAATAACAAAAAACATTTAATGAAGCATTACAAATTCTCTATGAATCCTAACAAGTTCTCCAGGCAAACCAGATACACAGAAACAAGTTCTCCAGATAAACCAGATAGAACAGGTACTGAAGTAAAAAATTTTCTCTTAGGACAAGAGGTATGGTTGATCATGTAAAATTTCACTTCCTACTGCATCTTTATTTCTTCAATCACAGAGACAGCCTTGTCATATAATTCAGTGCATTTCTGTTCAGTCTGTGTCCAGATTTCCCAGAAAATTTAGAGCTCACAGGACAGAAATTTTCAAGCAAGAAAGAGAATAATAATAATTCTTTTCTTGTGAAAGAAACTCAGTTTTTGGATTTGATGTTTTTCCAAATACTTGTCCTTTATTTCACTGTTCTAGTTAATGGTGATATGCTGGGCATGTTATGAATATGTACTGTGTTTCTGTCAGTGAAGATTCCAAGCTCTGTTTGTTATTACATCTGAGAAGACTTCACACAGTTGAATTGAGTTGCAGCTTCCTTACTTACAAACACCACTTCTGGTGGTTTTTGAATAGACTTGAGGATTGCTTTGAAACCAAAAAATAAGCTTCCAAAGTGGCTTTAGAGGGAAGACTCTTCTAGTTCCCATTATTTATCTATTATCCATGGCAAACAGCAGTTTCATTTAGGAAAGATTAGTTTACTCCCAGTGACTCTAACTTGCATTTGTTTATGGATTAGGTGTATTCCTTGCTGATGGGCAAATTTTTTATGATTTTTCTTCTGTAGGCTTTCAGTGAGAAGTCAGCCAGAAATCTTTTATCATCTGTGAATTGTGAATGAGGTTTAATGAACTCTTACTAAATCTGCTGTATCAAGGCAATCTTTTCTCTTTGTCTTTTCACTGATCCATTAATACAGCATTTGGAAGCTCTCCAGTAATAACAGTAGACTGTAGGATTTAAAATTTCTTTTACATTCTGGGTTCTTTGATGGGAACCCCTCAGGTGTCCTGTGCCAGGGTTGAAAATGAGACAAGCAGGACTTGCTGGCTTCGGTTTTCAATTGTTTATTACTTTCTCATCACAATTGAGAGCCTTAGATGACAACAGGCTCAGCACCCTTCAGTGGCATGTGCCAGCAAGACCTGGACACTTCAAGGCCATGTGCCAGCAAGACACCAAATGGACAATTTCAAGGATACTTATACAGATATGCTACCCAATTAACTATTATTACGTACCTAACGTACGTAGTACTTATTTAATTTTTATTAAACTACCAATTAATAATTATTTGTTAGCCACATAACTTCTGCATTGTGACTTTGTCTAACCAATCACTGTGCTACCAAAACTGCAGAAAATGGAGTAGAAGAAGAAGAAGGAGGGAAACCGAGCCAACATCCAAAGCCCTCCATCTTTATTCCGACTACTACCAATACTAAAAAAGCTAAAATCTACTTTTTCACCCTGTGACAAACTACAATATTATCTACTATATACATTAACCAAAACTCAACTTCTCACAAAGTCCTGGAAGCTTTTTCCATGACCAAAGACTAAAAGCTGTTGTGCTCTCTTGTGGAATAAAACCTCTCAGGACAGGCACAGGAAATATTCCTGTGTCCTGGATTCCCACAGTAGACAGCTCTTTTTCTGATTTCAATTTTCATTTTGAATATATTCGGAACTGAAATCTGACTTAGAGTTCTGTGGTCAAACTTAGTTTGTGTAAGGACAGACTGTCTTTAGGTTGAGTATTAGCAACTGTTCTTTCCAAGACTGCTACCATAATGCTTTTAAGTGCTAAGAGTCATCTCCTAGTTTTTATTAATTTATATTCTGTAGTAACTAATTAGATTGATAGGGCTTCAGTTAGAGTGTCAAATTAGTCACTTGAGAAGGTCACTTTTGAAAGTCTACAGGGAGTCAGAGAAAGTTTAGTGACAATTTTTTTTTGCCTTAGTTTTTATAAAAAATATAGTTGACCCGTTTTAGGGTCTGTACAACCATGTTGTTGCAGGTTCAGGGAGGTAGTCCTGATCTGATGCAAATATTGAATGAAGCTGGACTGTGCTTGAACAACCAAGCAAAACTTATGGGTAATTATTTCAGAAAACTTCAAAAAAGTTCAGTCAGGAACTTTGCTGCTGAGCAAGTTTTTGGCCCTCCAAGACAGAGAACAACTTAGGTATTTGAAAAGTGGCTCCAAAGTGTTTGATCCAAACTCAGTTGTACAATCCTAGTCTCTGTAGATGATTATATTTTACACCATTTAATTGAATATTAATAAATGAGATAATCGCTAATAAGCTTTCAGATACATATCTTCTCATTGTTTTAAGATTAATGTATATGAAATCTATTTCTCTACGTACCATGTGGTTATGCTTAGTTGAATATTCTTTACAATGGTTCTGCTTTGTCTTGAACTGTAAAATTAAATGGAGGACTAAAAACAACTTGGGATTTAAAGGTATATGTAAACTGTGTTATTCCCTGCCTCTTTGAAGCACAACATATATAATAGTTTTATATAGAAATAAAGACAGTGACTTCAGTGCCTATTAAAAAGAAGAATTCATTGGTGCAACAGTAAAAATACTTCTCAGTGGTGATGGAGAGGAGAGAATGTCATTATCAGGATGGGAAACAGCAATCCAATTGGTGATACTTGTTGTTTATCTATGCATTTTAATTAATTTAGAATTTGGGAACAAGAAACTATTTTTTCCTCTCAGTATATTTTATGCACTGCATTGTTGCAAACATTTTTCAATATCCCTTGCAATATAATTGCAGTCCACTCATCTTCTGAGCAGAGCCAGACTAGGCTTTGAGTAAAGTAAAAATAAAAGCAATTATTCAACTTCAGGTGCATGCTTTAATTCAGAACCAGCTTAAAATTTATACTAATAAGGAAAAAAAATTTAAATGCTGAAAATTTTTAGAAGGCTTTGCCTCAATGAGCATTAGTTCTTGTAATAGTGGTGCCTGGTATGAGCTGTTCTAAACAATAACTCACTTTTGTCCAATCCATAATTCAGCATCTGTGTTAGCACCTGCTCTGTTAAAGAAGGGATTCTGTAAAGACTTGCACAGTATCATGCAAATAAGATTTTTTTTTCTAAGATTGGTCCTGCTGAGAAGTGCTATATAAAGTTCTTAGTGCTCAGCCTTTTCATAAGTTAAATTTTTGTAATGTAGGCCAGCTACAAATCCAGACTCCCCTTGGGTTTGCTTGTCTCATTTTACTTCTGGTTATTTTTAAAAGTCATTTATTAATGTGCTTAGTTATAAGTAACCAGGTTAATTCCAGTCGATTGAATGACCTACCTTGAATGCTTCAAGATAAGCTCATCCTTTCCTTAGTTAATTAGAACTATACTAAGTGCCTAGTACTGTGATTAAAGAACTCCCCTGCTTCTTAGATGCCTGGTCATTGTAGCCAAAACCAGTCTTGAATTAAATAGCAGAGCTTTCTCCTTAAGGAATCCAAAAGAATGACAGTGGTAATGGTCTGAATGTCGCCAATTATATGCTGGATGATAACTGCCTAAACCAGTCAGTAGTGAATGCAGTATCTCATTATTGAGACTTCTTTCCAGGATCCATGGCTATTCCACACTTTCTGTGCTTGAATTCTATCCCTGAACAACCTCTGGGGGTTTATGTAATTTCAAAATTGGGGATGTGTAATTTCAAAAAAATCTAAGCAGAGGGTTGGTCAGCTTAAAAGATTTGCAGGATAGAAAAGTAGGCTTAGTTTCTTGCCTGAAGAAATTCTAGTGCAAAAATTTTAGCTGTCTCAGAGCTGTGAGGTTATAAAGTTGTTTTCAGATAGAGAACATGCTCATTCTGTCACACTGGAATTAGCACATTTGGTTGACATAATCAAAATCATTGGCATTGGCCAAAAAGTAGCAAGTCCCTAGCTCTCTAAAGTGCAATTTCACACCTATCCAGTGTGGAAGTGCAAGTTCTTACAGACTTTTTTTTAGTCTGACATGCATACCAAGAACATGGAGTTCATTAAACTGTTAAGAAAATGAATTGCAAAAACACTATATGATGGAACCCCAAATATAAAAACCCTTTAACTTTCAAATATGACCTTTTAGTCTTTTGCCTGCTGCCAGACATTAATGCTTACTGGTGGAGGCAGTGCCAAGTTCTGCCAGCCTTAGTGGCCTTACAACAGTGGCATGAAAGGGTCACTTGCCATAGCTTTTGCATGCAATTATACCCATCCTGCAGGTGTGCCACAGCTCTGCACAGATGCACCCAGTTAAGACCTTCTCTGCTTATGAGCATCCCATGATTGGGGCCACTGCTACCAGAGCTGTTAACACCATCTGGTTCTGGTTCTCCTCATCTGACAGCTGAGGAGAGAACTTGTGTCCCAATAAGCTGTTCTCACACTGCCAGCCAGTTCCTAGGGTCCTCTACCATGGAGCTCCTCACATCTCTTGTAAGAGAGGAAAAAGATACAGAAACTGTATGTGGCATAACAGTTGGTGGTGTGACCACAAAACCAGCTTATCTGGCTTTTTAATTTAATTTTCCTGGATGCAGGTCAGGATATGTTCTGGGATAGGGTAAAATCCTCTGGCAGGCCAGCCAGCCTGTGAGACACCACTTCTTAAGACTGTCTTCGGACTAACTTCCTGCCAATTAATCTAACAATCTCACTTAAAACAGTCATTTTAAATCAGCTGTTGTAAACTACGTTGTCATGTGGAACATTTCCCTGTTACAGTTTTGCATTATCTGGGAGCAAGGGAGTTGTCTTCCCTCTCCCCTGCCCTAAAAATTCTCTTGTTGTCAAGAATAAATGTCAGAATTTTCTACCCAGGGGAGACACCAGTTCTTTTTTTGTGTAATTTCTCTGTCTCTACTTACATCCATGTGTTGACATCCTTTTGAATAATTTTGGTGTTTTCAAGTTTGGTATTTTTGTCCTTTTTCACTTCGGTTTTACTCAGATTTGTATATTATAATTTGTAAAGTAATGCAGTATATTTAAATAGGGTGTAACCTGTAAAGGGGGAAATATCATCCTAGCACTTCCTTTCAGCCTTTTTCTTTATTTTTCCCTGCCTTTAATTGTTCAAATTCTAAAGATAAAACCCCCTGTCAATGTGTTGACAAAAACTGTTAAGTATCTATTAAGCTTTGAATAATTCTGCAACGGTACTACATAAGCAGAAGTTTCACTTGGTTTCATACCCCCATAAATAGTGTTCAGCAGCAGTTCTGTTTTAATCCAGTGGACTAAATGGGCATTATCTTCTCGGAGCACTCAGCATGTCAGTACTGATGATGTGTGAGGTTCTCCTGTACCAGATATTGTCCTTATGTCTGAAGCCCTGGTGCATTCATAATGCTGAGCAGCATTTATGGGTTTACTAATTCATGGCAGACACACTCTCCTCTCTCTCCATAATTAAAATCTGCTGTTTGGTACAGTGACACATGGTGACACACTGTACATGACTTCATTAATGTGCTTTGTTTCTCTTGCCCTTGTTTTCCTTCAAGGCCAAAGAGTGCGACATGAGCAGGTTATCAATTATTCTGACAAATAGGAGGACACTTCCTGTCCAAACTATTTTGCAGAAATACTGGATGACTTTAAATGCCAAACTACTGAATGAGGTAAAAGGCTGTCCTTCCTATTAGGGTTTTCCTCCAGGGGGCAGGATTTGAGAATCGTCTGACAAACATTGCATCCAAGTTTACAAGCCTGCAAGTAAAGTAAGTCAGGAAAGACTTCTTTTTACAAATCCCACAAAGGATTGGAGGTGGCTGCAAAATTGTTTTGTTTGTAAATTGTGAAGTTTTGAACCTTTTTTCTCTTTCTTGGAGATACTGCTTGCTTTCTTACACATAGTTTATTTGATGTGCCTCCACCATAAGTTCTTCAATGTAAGAATTGCTTTGTACTGCAGATATGTACTAAGCACTGAAGGAATTTGGCTAGCAATGCTAGGCTGCCTTACAATCTAAAAACATTCCCTCTTTTTTCCTCTTCAAGAGGTCACAGAATGGTCTGGGTTGAAAAGACCTTAAAGTTCATCTAGTTCCAATGCCCCTGCCATGGACAGGGTACACCTTCCACTAGTCAAGGTTGTTCAAATCCCCATCTGACCTGGCCTGGAATACTCTCTCTTAAAGGATGGGATCACACCTTACAACAGGTAAGGTTGGAAGGGAGCACAGTGGTCATCTGGTCTAATCTCCCTGCTCAATCAGGGTCATCCTAGAGCACATGGCAAAGGATGGACAGACATTGTCAGTTTAATTACATTTGTCCTGGTTTGGACAAATTTTGGGAGACAACCTCTATAAAGGGGTTCCAACAGAGAAGCCAACTCAAGCAGCTCCTCCCCCCAACAGGTCCGGGAAAAAAATTTCCTCAGAGAGAAGTGGGAAAAAAACCTGTTTAATTCAACAGTCAAAGCACTCCCTGGCACAAAAATGAACAATACTAAACAACAAAACCTCTCACTGCTCCGAGGAGATGACAAATTCAGAACAGTCCCTCTCATGGGTTGCTCAGTCCCTCCCGTTCTGGAAAATACTGCAGCCTGGGCCAGGTCCCCTGTGGGCCACAGGTGGGGAATCCTAGTCCACTTCTGGGTTTTCAGTCCAGGACAGGTTCAAAACAGTTCTAAGGAAAAGAACAAGATCACAGTCCAGGGAATTTCTTTGCCTCAGCTATCTAACTAACTAAAAAGCAAAAAAGCTCTCTCTGGCCGACTGCAGAAGCACCGTCCCACCGAAGAATGCAGGGGAGTACGTACAGTTTTTCTGATAACAAAACTCTGCGCTTCTTTTCTCCCCCTTCGCTCTCAGAGTCAGTCTTAAAATGCAGATCTCAACATCCAGCAGAAACAGTCACATGATTTGGAAATACAAGCATCACAAAGTCACTCCAGGACAACACTGAACTTCAAATCCTGTACATTTTGTTTCAATTGACCTTCACTGTGGCATCAGAAGCAGAGTTTTTTGGTTTTGTTTATACTTATTGTGAAAATTACCCATGTGCATGTTCTTGCGCTACATTTGGGACCGTATCCTGGGATTTCAGAGAGTAGGAATTATATTTCTTGTTCCATAACAGAGTTTCAACAGTAATTAAAGTAAATACATTCATTATGAATAAACCATTTATGGAAATGTGATCTCATTGGGCATTTGCAAGATAATGCAAGCCAATTAAAAATCCTGGAAGTTTTGTGACTTTGAAACTATCTCTACAGTCATATAAGTTCCTTTAACAAAAACAAACAAACAAAAAACCCAAACAAACAAAAAAGCCCCACAAAATGTGTTTTAGAGTCCATACCATTAATAAAAGCTGATTTTTAATTCTTTTTTTACTCAAATTGCTTTCTAGTTATTAGGAATTGCTTTGCAGTTTTGTTTTTGCTTTCCATACCAGTGGTTGCAAAAACAACATGTAATTGCCCAGGAAAGCATCTATCTTTTCTTTAATTTTTTAAAATACAGATTCTTTGAGTTAGTGTCATGAGTAGTTAGGCAGTCTATGGGGATATCCTGTCTGGACACTCAGTGTTTTTGTTGGATCTGAATTATTAAGTTTGGTTTTGTTGGGTTGTTTTATTCCCATTTTTCATCCAATAATTTCAAAAAGGAGCCTGCTGTCTTCCTGTTTGTTCCACATAAATGGGAAAACATGCAAGTTAAGTGTTTGGATCATTGCCAAGACTGTAAATGAGCCCTGTGGCAGTGCGGATGGAAATCACAGCTGAGAGCAGTCTTGCCTATTGGTCAGAGATGGTGTTTCAGAACTTACAAATTATTTGTAAGGGAAAGTGGTAGCAGTGGAGTAAGCCAAGAATATACTGGTTGATAATTTGTGCGTCATTTGATTGCACCAGATCACATGCTCTTTCTGCAGCTAGCAAGTTCCCAGATTTTATTCTTCACAAAGAGTGGCAGTCAAAACTTAGCAGTCTTTTTGCTGAAATTCTCTTTTGCTTCATAGCAAAGTTTTGATCATCACTTCCTTACTGAGCTTGATCTCTGATGTTGCATGCAGGTTTTTGGCATTTGTGAAAGAAATAAACATATATATATATATGCGTTGTGTGTGTATATATGCACTAAGTTTTCACAGTTCAGCTCTATGAAAGATGGGAAAAAAAACAGAGGGAAGAAAGATTTTGAAGAGCAAAGGCTTAAAAGAATGCCTGAACTGTGGTGTTTTTCCATGAATTTTAGTGTATTGACATCCAGGTTTTGATCTGTGGAAAGCATTAGGTAATACATCCTACAAAGCCAAGATGCGACGTGAGAGCAGAAAATCACATGAAGTAAGGTTTTCTAAGTAGGGAAAATCAGGACGCGCAAACCACTGAATAGGATTAGTCATGGATGTCCATAGCAGTTCTTAGTGGGATAAGAAGAGATTTGTCAGTGGGAAGTAATGACGCGGCCACCAGAGCCCGGGCTAGCTCGGAGAGGCACACCAGTGTGGTGCCAGGTGTGGGGAACTGCCTCAGTTTGGGGATTGCTGAAGGCAGAACCTTTTGAGCCACTTGCTCAACAGTGCAGAGTCTCTCACCAACATCAGGCATCAGATAAAGCAGAAGGAGGAGGCCTCCTGCTGCAAGGTTTCAACAATGTGGGTTTATTAAATTTGGAGGCTCACAGCAGTAGAGACCCTGAGCACCTCTGTGCACAGGGTTAAGTACAACCAAAAACCAGTGGGTGACTAATTGAGAATTTTTTTGGGGAGGAATGAGGTGATTTGGTTATAACTTTAGAGCCAGTTGGGGTAGAGGGTAGGAAGGGGGAGGGCATGTGGACCAGTGGGGCATCAAAGATTAGGGGAATGCCCAGCAGGTGTTATGGTTAGGGATTGGTTCAGGGTGAGACTGGCAGGAAGGTTCGGGAATAAGGGATAGGGTTACAATGATAGACAGGGAAGGAGCTGGAACAAAGGGTGTGGATATAATGAGAGACAGCTAGGGGGAGGATATAACTTAGGGACAAACCAACTGTAGGGAAAACCCGGGGGAACATAGGAGCGAACCATTAAACATAGAATTGTAAAATACAAAATATAAAATAAAAAACATCCACTGCAACAAAGTAACACTTGTCTGTCTCTGGATTCAGGAACTGTGTTTTACACCTGTGTTTTACACAGCAGTGTCTGGAGGGTACAAATCAGTTTTTCCTAAAGTACTGAATGTATATTTTTAGCCAGCTGCTGAGCTCTCACAGCTATTACAAATGCCAATAAAATGTCTGGGTAATTAATAGTTGAGAAATTGAGGCCCCACAGCTGACTGTGAGGCTGGCCAGTAGTTAAGAATCCAGTTTGTGCTAAACAAAATTGTTTGGCTTCAAAGTTTTAAATTTTGCACATATGGACTGAGCTACAGATGGAAATAACATCCCCTTGTGTACTTATTAGCCAAATGAGATTATTGAGAGTTTTTATAATTGACCACTTTCTTTTCTGTTGTTATATAGAATTTGCTCTGGGGACAGGAAGAGAGAAGCTATAGTTCCTTTCCACTGACACTTGTGCATGTACCAGTAAATATTATAGATTGCAGAGAAATCTGTGGAGTTCCTATCAAGAAATACAAAGTACAGCGTCCTTAATTGTTTGCAGTTAGAATTAGATTTCCTTCTCTGGCAAGTTCAAGTGCTCTGTAGCTTGTATCTCACCATGTAATATTGAGGTGGGCTGTATAACACTCGTAAGAAAATCCATTTTGTCCATTTCAAAGAAAAGAGAAACCATGAAGAAGGGATTTGGTTCAGAAACTTTGCTTTGCTCCAAAGATAAATGCTAAGTATCTAGAAAACAGTTTCTAGTGCAGGACTATAGTAATTCATAAGAGTAGCGTGCTCTCTTTTATTGTCACTACCTCTAGTGTTTATCCGCATTATTCAGCTTCTATTTATGAAGGACTGAGAGTCAAGTGAAGATAACATATACAGAAAACTGTAAAATTGCCATTACACAGTGTTTTACTTGGAACACTTTTTGGAGTAAAATAATCTGCTGAAAGAACAGGATCATGTTCCTTATTGGTATTTTATTTACAAAACAAAAGTGCAAACAGACAAACAGAAAACCCTACAATCTTGGAGTAAGCTGTGACATCCTGTAGTGAAATGCAGGTTTTCTGCTAAGAAAAACATTTGTAAAGGTGCAGTGCATTTCAGACTACAGAAACTTCTCAGTATGACTCCCAAAATGCAAAATAGTTTATTTATGTCCTCTTTCAGGAAAATGTCACACTCACCTGCGGACAGACTCTTCTGTACTTTGCTTCTAGTTAACAGCCAGTAATGTTGACTTACCTAATGTCCCAAATTTCCTTGTGAAGCAGAGAACAATAGTTCTGAGTGGGGCTGAGAAGCTGTAGGGACCAATACATTGGTCTTAATGTGATTGATATTTGCTGGTACACTTATCCCAAGAAATTCATACTATTTCAGACCAAGCCAAATATAAATACTGGCACTGGAAGAATTTTATGCTTTGAAGGAGAAAGAACAGTAGCTGAAACTGTCTTCTGTGAGGCAGAAGAGATTGGAAAGGAAGACAGGAGAGAGGGAAGACTTCTCCAGACACAAAAGGCATTACCACAACACCTCTCACCACATTTCCTCACTTACCCATGATCCCAGTGGTTCACATCACATTCTTACTCCCCTTCTCTTCAAAGTAAGCTGTTGACTTGGTCTTTTAGTGCCTTATTCGTCCTGCTGAATTCAGGACAGGACAAGCCTCCCTTCATGAACTGGGGCTTATGGATTGTTTTATAGCTACTCATTATCAAGTGACTATAATACACTTACTCGAAATGTACTGTGCTGGGAAATCCTCAGGCAGTAATTAATGGCTTGTTTCACATGATACTTATCTATCTGTGCCACTTAAGTAATAACTTGCATTTGTATGCATTTTTCCTTCCTCTTTTGTTATATTGATAGAAATGAATGGAAGGACATTATAAATCATGCAAAGCTTGTAGTTAAAATATGAATAGGGGTCTAAGGCCAGAGTTGCTCACTGGATTGTCTTTGTTTTGGTGGCCATATATAGGAGACAGCAATAAGTAATCCATTGCGTGGTGCCTCTGGGGCCAACAGATGCAGCCTCTCAGGAGAATCTCCTCTGTCTCAGAAACATGCAGTGTTAAGTAAATTCTGATGCTGTTCTCAAAATTGCAAGGAGTTTTGGCTAGAAGCACATGGGTGGAGAGTCAATAATGGCTGATAATTAATTTTTTCCATTTCCTTTCTTTTGATGCAAGGTCTTGCTCTGTATTACATATACCTCCACCTTTGAGCTGAATGGGAGTTCAGTGTTGAAGATTGCTGAGGTAAGTGCCTCTGTTCTACCAGCCTGTGTCACTTAACCTTTCCCCACTACCTAGAGTGTGTCTTCCATATGTAACCTGAAACTGAACCAGTCTAAAACATGTCTACCATCTTTAGGACTGGTATTACCTTCTGTCTAGTGTGAAGAAATAGCTGCAAGTTGGACAGGTTTGGGCTTGCATGGGAAGGCAGTCTTGGAAGTTGACTGGTAACTGTATGTTACAGCATTGCACATTTACTACTTCTCATATTTACTTTATTTTGCTTTTTGCAATAGAAAATTTTTCTTGAGTTCTTCATAAAACAGCATTGTGCTGATTTCTTACTGGCTACAACTCTAACACTGATGAAGTTTCTTCAAGAGAAGTGTATAAGCCATAGTGCGCCATGTTATCATAAGTGCTTCAATGTTCCTTGTGTGTATCTCTTTCCTGACACATCCAAGTAAAACATTTATAATTTCTCTAGATCCATTGGGTTGTTAGTCACTCTACTCCCTTTATTCCATTAGATTTTAGTCTGAATTAAATTGTAAAGGAACTTTGGTTGGAGAAACATACCTACAGGCATATTAAATGATCTGTTGTAGGTGGATAATGTTTTTTAGTACAGCAAGCCACAGGCTGTTTGTTCAGCTTAGAGAGGATGCTCAGGAACACTTACTCCTCCTGTGCAACACTCACTGCTATGTGCAGAATCTATTTTAAAATTACATTGTTAACATGGTATGGGTAGAACTAGTGTCCATGAAGGAATGTAAATGTTACTTACATGTCCTACACTCCCAAGTGTCTGTAGACATTTAGAGATGTATTCCTTCTCAGCTTTTGGCATGTGGGGTGGAGTTTTTTTTGTAAAAAACAAAAAATCCCATGTGAAAATACCTTACTTTAGCTGTAACTTACAGTATTTTCTGAAAACTGACCTTGCCTTATATTATTGGAAGCTGAGAAATGAGTTGTAGGGAACCAAAGAAAATTACTTCCATTTTGTAAAACAAAAACGAGCTTTAAAAGGCAAGAATACAACATAAATAGTTCATGTGCATAATATATACTGGATAAAAAAAAAGGTTAGCACAACTTTTGATTTTAGTTTCTCTTGTGCTCAGTGAGACCAGAAGGTGTGGCTATTTTTGGAGGTCTTTGTAAGCCCCATCTGTAGATGCTGCAGCAGGGATTAACTGAATTGCTACTGAAAGCAAGCCGCAATTTTAAAATTTCTACTAAACTCTCTTTATGTCAGTGTCACACGCTAAAAAAAATACAGATAATTTCCCCTACTGCAGTTTTCCTCACTTGTCTCACAGACTTCCTAACATGCGAGGCAAAAGCTGATGAATTCAGCTGAGTGCGTCTCTGTGGTGCAGGTAAAGACCTTGAGATTAAACAAAGTGCTTGCTGGCAAAAGCATTTAATGACTCTGAACCCTTCAGCTTTCGGTCTTTAAGAGCACTACCTGAGATGAGGCAAATGGTCAATCAATCATGGTCTGTGCGCTACAAACAGTAGAAAAAAATCAGAAATAATATTTTCTGTTCTCAGTGTAAACAGTAGGGTTATTTACAAAAAGCAAAAGTGGAAAGCATTCTGAAAATTGGCAGTTGTCTTTCACAGATTGATGTGAAACTCTGCTGTTCTTGGTAGTTGCACTTCACTTTCATTCTCAGAAGATCAACCTGGTTTTTAAAAAGTTTTGCTAGTGAACTGATACAAATTAGGATGATGCTAGGTGTTTTCTTTTATGGTGAACAGGACTCTATTGCATGATGAGATCTGCCAGCAAAGCAAGCAAAACTCATTTCCTTCGGTGAATTGGAACAAGCAGTAATACAGAGTGTCCTTGCCTCTATTTGGAGTGTTTGGGGGTACAGTTATTTTCTTCATGCTTCTTGAGAAAACACTGCCTCAGGTTTTTTTAAATAACTAAGGTCTTTCTAAATAGCAAATCCTACCAGGCACATACATGCTTCCCCAGGTTCCTCCTGCCCAGGTTTTAGGTAAGGCAAAGACTTCAACAGCTGGCATCCCTATGCCTTTCTATCTGAATTAGCCAATGCATAAGCAGTAGGAAACAGAAAATCATTTCTCAGTTCAGCCGTTGGTTAACCTTCTGACTTGCTCTAAGGGAAAGGTGGCAGAGAGGAGCTTTCTGTTCCAATGCCCATGCTATTTAACATTTCTTTCCAAGTCAGTCCCTTAGTCTTCCTAGCCTGCACTCTGTAGGAAGAAGAGCCACTGCAGGATTGGAAAGGTGCTGCCTTCATTACTAATGGAACTTTCTGTCTCTGACAAACGATACTACAGTCTGGCTATTTTGCACAGCCTGATCGTTTGCAATTCATGTATACAAAACAAACTCAAAATCATTCTGAGCCTTATCACCTTCAAATTAAGGAAGGATTCAACATGAAGAGTACTATAACTTGTGCCCTAAGTATTAATGGTATTGAAAATAGATTAGTGGTATTAAAAATAGAATAAATCTTGCCCAGTGCACCTTCCCATGCTTGCCTAGACACCTGCAAGGAAAGTTAGTTGATGCTGTTGCTTCTTTTTATGCGTGTGTTTGTTGCTCCAGTGTGCCTTCTGGAGGTTTATTTTGTGTATCTCTGTTGTGTTTCATCAGCTGACCCTTCTGTGTTTTGCTCTTAGTTGTGTTTTGCATGCCATAGAGCTGGAAGTCCCCGAATGCATGAAATGATCAAAATGTCCACTGCTCAGCTCTTTGGAGCCCTGAGCTCTCGCGTTTTTACTGCTGCTTCTTCATCAGTGGCTTTTCAAAAGGTACCTTGCCCAGCCATTTAGAACACAGGGCTTCTGTAAGATTGCAACTCATTATTGTTTTTTTATTAGCTTGCATGGGGAGGGAAGAAGGAGATATCAACTATGCTCTTTCCAGAAAGTCAGCTTACCTCTAAGAATGGTATTTTGTTAATTAATTGAAATGCTCTAGAAAAAAGCTTACAGCTTATTATTTACCAAAAAAAAAAAAAAAAAAAAAAAAAAAAAAAAAAAAAAAAAAAAAAATCTCAGCAGCACTGGAATGGTTTGTCCTCTGTGAAGGGCTGTATGTGGTTAACAGGCTTTTAGGGTTATTTTGTCCACTGGGGTTCAAGTGATAGCTGAATTACGGGTAGAATTGGTCCAGGCCAACTTACAACATCTTCATCACTGACTTATTGTCAGCTTGGTTTCATTTCAATAGGACTTAGAAACAATCAAGAGTCTTGTCTGTGTGCCTATGTCCATACTGATCAGAATGTATGATCAGATCACTTTAATTTTTCCTGCTTAAAAACTCATCCTCATTAGGGAACTATAAAAATTACTTTACATCATCTAATAACCTTCTCATTCATATGCAATTATTCTCATATTATTCATATAATTTATACTACACGTTTATATTTTTAATAATTTATATTTTTAATATTTTTTCACAGCTAGTTCAATTTGTATTTAGTGTTCTTACTTGCTATATATCTAAACAATGTCAGAATAAAACCACTAAAACTAAAATATATAAAATTATGTGCACAGTTTTTTTTTTTGTTGTTGGTTTTTTTTTTGGATTTGGGGGATTCTTGTGGTCATTGTGAACAATAAAGCTGAGTATAGGACAAAGGACCAAAACTGCTTCTTCAAGAAGACTGTATTGTACAGTTCTGTCGCAAACCTGCTCAGCTCCGTCAAGACTATTGCCTACTAGTAGTTACTGGGCAATGTGCTTACACTGTTTACTCTGGTTACAGCAGGTCTTATAGAGCCTGCAAAATACCTGAAGAAGGATAGAAACTGCACTTTGCAGTGTGCCATCCCGGGATCCTAGCTGTGTAACACTTTGGCAGCCATTTGTGCAGAATCACCTGGGGCAAAAGTCAAGCACAACTCCGGGCACAGCACACTGTCCGAAAACTGCCAGCAGCTGGGCGTGGCATTGGGAACTGGATGATCCGTCTGTGTTCTATTGCTGCCTTGGCTCCCATGGGATTTCTGAGAAGAGGAGCCCTCTGCTGGGTTGCCAGTTATTAAAACACAGTTGTGTTATTTATGGTGAAGTGCCATTGTATTTTCTGTGTTAAGAAAAGCCTTAAAGGCTTTCAGATGTGTTGCAGTATGTAATAATTATTGTAGAATAAGTGGCAAATACCTGTACATCAAAAGCAACAAGCTTGAAGAATTGGAGGGTATTTACATTGCAGACATAGGCTTGCAGAGAGGTAGCTACAAATAAGTATCAAAAGATGAACAGTCAAAGCAGCATTCAATGAGTTCTGTACAAAGTGAGACAAGTACTAAAATCACTTGGGGATGACAGGAGACTTTGCCAGTTTTGCCCTACCGTTCCTGCAGCTGTGAGACTGATGAATTACAGGCTGCTTCTAGATGCTACTTACTTGGTTTTCCAACCAAGACTGCTAAAAACTTCTAATGTGCTAATAAAGCAATAAGAAGTAGTAAGGAAGGCTGACTATCTGTGTGCAAGAGACCTTGGTATCCTCCTAAAACGTGTTCCTGGTAAGTGGGAGTTGATCTCTTTGTACTGCTGTCTTGTTTCCTCATCAGGTTTGCATTGAGACATATGTATCTAGCTGTCACCAGCGGAGCATTAACACCGCTGTGCGGGCAACCCTCAGCCAAATGTTGAGTGACTTGACTTTACAATTACGACAAAAGCAAGAAAACATGGTGAGCCTTCTGGCATCAACAAATAGTTCCATGTCCATGGCTGCATACTGTTTTGTTCATCTGAATGCCTTATGGCTTTTATTTGACACTTCCTCAATTAATCCTGTTTAAAAGCTTTTTTGGGCTCTGACTATGCCTGCCACGGAGCTCTCACATTGTCAGCTCTAGTTGGCTGGTTTGGTTTTTTTTCTTTCTATTAAACAAAAGAGACTTTGTTCTGATGTCAGGCTACCTCAGCCTTTTTCATTCTTTTCTTTTGTTTGCTTGTTTTTCCAAGGTTTATTGAAATTCTTCTGCCAAAACTTTTTGCATGACAAATGTTTACGTAATGAAAACAGATTCTCAACTAAACAAAGTGTAATTGAGGTTTTTCTTCTACTTTTTATAGAAGATAATTTTAAGTTAATGAAATTCTTCTTTTCTTTGCTAGCAAAAAAATATTTTTTATGTATTTCATTATTAAAATCCATGAGAGCTATTAGAATGACATCCCGGCACATTTTCAACTGTAAATGTTCTGGGTACATGTGAAATTACATTGGCTTCTTACATTTGTTTGTACTGCTTTGTATAATACCATGTTGTCAAAGAAGTACTATTTGTAGAAGTCAGTTTCTATTTATTAGGACATTTTAAGGACTGCAGTTGTACAGATTGTATTCCTTACATCTGTTTTGGGTTAAGATGATCACTTTTATTTTGGATTAGTGGACTAGATTGCTCTTATCTTGCTGAGCAACTTCAAAAATAATTAATCAGTTTAAGTAAACTTGTCTTCTGTTGGTGCTAAGTAGGTTCATTTTATTAGCCAAACATTTACCAAAAAACCCCAAACAAACAAACAAACATTTTGCATCTGCAAATTCAAATTTGTTAGTTCCTCTCTTAGTTGAGGAGTAGGTAAAAGCATATGAGAACTCCACTTAGTTCCTGGCAGTTTATTAGTGATACTTGGGAGAATTTGGCTTGACCCTGTTGTGCACAGTGGGAAGAATCCTATACCACAGCTGAACCAAACGATGTAACAGGTCATTTCCATTTCCTGACTGCCATTAATTCTGTTGGTGCTGTAACATTAACATTGTCAATGTTCTAAACTCTCTAATACTCAATTGATTTTGGTTTCTAAGTAGTTTGTGAAATCTAAACCATGCTTTTCTCTCTGTTATTTTCAATGCAATTTACATGCTTAATTATTACTGAGTTGTTTTAGATGTAGGAAATCCCTTAAGGACTTACAAATCTTTCACCTACATGAGATGCAATTTCTGTAAATCTAAATGACTCTTAAAATAGATCTTAAGGAATGTTTTAAAGATGTTTTGCAAAAGAGTCACTTAAAAACCCTAACAAAAACCCCAAAACAGATAGAGGACATGCATTTAAGTTCTACTGTTAAAGTACTGCTTCTATAACATTCCTCTGCCCCTTGCCAGTTACACCACCTTTGTCTTTTCTCAACAGATAGTTGAAAACCCTGACACCTTGCAGAAATTCAAGAGTCAAGGTATTTGTAATTTTTTTTTAGTGACTCCTTCCAATCCAATGGAATTCAATAAAAAATATTCTTTTATTTATTCTTGAGTTTCCTTTTATCACCACAGTGCTGTTTAATGTCATGGGAGTTGCACCCTCAGGCTTTTGCAACTTCTCTATAGTTTAGTGCTCTCTTGGTTACCTGTGGTAAGAACTGAGACAGCCCTGTTAGCTCCTGACATTTCCAGCTGTGTCTTCACTTGGACCATGGTAACAGCATTGTACTCAACATAGTAATAAATTACTGTTTCAAGATGCAAACTTCTGTAATTAACGAGTTTCAGTGGTCTGGGAAAAGTTTTAGTAAGTACCTTTGCTTCCTGAAATGAAACAGGTTTGCAGAGTAGGATGTGGAATCTGAAAACAATTGTTACGTTATTTCAGGCCAAAGAGATTGTTTATATAATGACTGCTTGCCAGGTGATTATTTTACAAGGGAATATTTTTCTATTCCCATTGTGGCTTAACTTTCAACATCTTATAGTAGGAAAAAGTAGTCCCTGGTTTTGACCTTCACACAGGATTTCTGCAGGAGAGCTTGTGTGAATGGAGGCTAAAATCTTTGAAGAGCACAAGCATTCTTTTACAAGATCAGAAGGAGATGTGTAAGAGAGAGAAACTGCAGGAAGAGATACAGAAATTGGCTGCCATGTAGAATTGCTAGGGCCAGACTTTTTATTATTTAATTGTATACTTATTTTATTATCTGAATTTGATTTCAGCTAACCTTCTCTAAATGCATGTAAGCAGTTAGTGCTCTCTCTGGATTTAATACTGCTGCTTTTGCATTTTGTGGCAATCACTTTCCAATTTAGGACTTTTCCTGCTGCATCTTCTCTATGAATTTTGGTAGCCCTGCTCCTTGTTTAGAAGCTCTGACCAGCTCTGAAAACCCATGCAGTTAATTGATGTAATCCAGCTGCTCATATGTAATGCCTCTGATCTTTGTCCTTTTTGGAGGTACTTCAGCTGAGTCTCTTTGTGATGATGTTGTATCTGTCCTCACTGTGCTCTGTGAGAAGCTCCAGGCTGTCATAAAGTGAGTTATTTAAGTTTATAATTTCAATTTATTACCTGGAGATTGAGAGTTCCCCTGATGCATGTGATTGTACTGTTGTAGTTCTGGAATTATGGAGCAAAGCTGTGCTTAAATGAAGTGTTTACTAGAGAAAGTGGTTTTTTTGTGATGCATTAATTTAATCCTCGCTTGAAATGAGGAGCTAATTTGCCTTCTTTGTGCACTGTTCAGCTTTACAGAGCTTCCAGTAAATCTAATCTGTAGGTAACTTCCACACAGCAGCAAAATACTAATCCATGGAAAGGTTTTCTTTTCTGGCTGGAAGAACCATCATAGAGAGAATAACAATTACAAGAGCTGTGGAAAGATCTAACAGATACTATATTCAGAATGAATAAATCTGTCCTTCTTGGGCAGCATTTATCCAGTTGAAGTAATTTGTGCTATCAAAGAATTCCTCCAATTTAGGAATGTCATCTACCTATTTGAAAATGCAAGATCTTAACTTTTAAAATGTGGTTGTTATGGACAACCACAGTAAGTAAGTGAGTAAGCATGATATATGTGAGTAAGAATGTTACAGACTATACGATTTTCAGAAACTACCAGACGCAAAGATAGCACAGGCATCTATGTGCAGTTCTTCTGCACACTTTCTTCCCATGAGTGTCTCTAATAACATCAGGATTGTAGAGGAGTGCCTTACTTAGCATTATTTAATCAGTGTCAGCATCTGGGAAAATGAAATCAAGAGTGCGGGGATGCCCTGTGCAAGTGTCAGCTGCAAGGTGATGATCTCATTAAGACACATTGAAAGAAAAGCTTTTGGGAAAGAAGGCATCTGTACCTGGAATGCATGTATCTTTCCAGACAGGTGTGGACTGTTGTGAGGAAAAAATCTATCCCTTTAAAATATATAAGAAGCCATCTGTTTTCAACCCTCCATAGCACAGAGTTAGAAATCTAGCTTTGAGCCTCAGGATTCAGTGTTTTCTGCGTGGCACATGAAACAGATATTGTTGTATTCGGATGTGAATTCAGATATGTGAACAAAAGGAAGAAAAACAGATATGTCTCATTCCTTAATTTCAATTCAGATAAATCCATTCTGTACAGCTTCCTTGACCTACAATCATCAGAGAGTGCATTCCTCCAGCTCTCATCTCTGATCAAAAGAGAGTTATTAAATCCTGGTTTTCTTAGGAGAGAAAACCAGATTGTGGGAGCACTTGCCATGGAGTGCTCCTTTCATAAGGCAGACCTCAGCCTTGCTTGTCTCCTGGATCCCGCAGTTAATGTTGAGTAGGCACAGGCACAGTGCGTGTTATAAGTGTATCCATTCTAGGTTTCCACAGGTTCTTTAATATTCTTTCTTATGAGGCTTTCTTTGAGTTTATGGTTCTGACAGAGTAACTGGCAAGGCCCTGAGAGGTAGCCATGATATCATGGGATTTTCTGCCTGCAGGCATTGACTTTTGACCATTGTGGCTGTCACAAAGAAAAAAGAACAACAAACCAGAAGAGAGTAGCCTAAACATGCTTTAGATTGCCTGAAGAAACTATCCAGTTATCCAAAATCTGCTGGGTTTTTTTCCCTCTGTTTAAAGCTTCCTTCCCAGGATTTTAGATTGAATGTGAATAATTATTTGCATCGGTGATTTAGAGGGATGGGAAGACTGATTCAGGATCAGAATTCGATTTTACTGAGGTTTCCAAAATGCTTATATACTATTTCATGGTTAGTAATCTCTTGCTACAGTCATCATGTTAAACATTACAAAGACAAACTTAGACATTTTACAAACATCTCTTGCTTGCAGAAGGTGACTCAATTTTCTTCCTGATGCCAGTCTTGATCAACTCAGCTTGTAATCTTCAAAGTTCTGTTTGCTTCTGGCAAGGCATCCTGGTTATCTGACTGGCTATGCTAATTAAATTCACAGTATTCTCTGTCCTGTGTATTGCAACATCTCCCCCATTTCTTTTAACTAAATACAAGTTTTTTACATACTGTAAAACATAAGGAATAGCTATAACAATACATAACACAATGCCTAATACATATAAGCTTATTTTAACTAAATTTCTTATCCCTCCACCAAGTCCATAAGTCTGTTAGAGGTGATGTCAGGGCTGGATGACAATTAGGTGAATTTTTCTTTTCTCTGGGCCTCATTCCTTTTGGAGGCTGACCAGTGTTGGTTCAGACAATGAACAATGCTTTGGACCTGTTCGTGATAAAACACATGCATACCTTCTTCCTAGATTAGTAAATGAGCTAGGCTTCATCATTGTACATTTAATTAAAGATCTTGTAGAAATTTTTTGAATTTGTGTCTGCACATGTACATTTTCAAAGTAGTATCACTTTACAAGGAATTAGATTTTAAAATTTTTAGTGTAAATATTAGTGTAAACGTTCTAGAGGAGCATACTCCCCCTTCTTTTTTATTTTTAACCACATGTGTGTCTCTTGTTATTGAACCTGAAGGAGCAGTAAAATAAAATAATATATGCAGGAAAAATAAACTTAAAATAATAAAGAATAAGTCAGATAATATACATAATTAACAAGACATATGAAATTGGATGATTATCAATCACTTAAATACTGTACCATCACCCAGAGTCTGCAGTAACTGGCAGCCTTCATTTTAGAGTGAGGGCTTGGAGAACCATCCTGGGTAGGATTTTCCAAGTTCAATCTAAAAGGAGTTTCTGCTATTATAGGTCCAAATTCAGCAAGTCAAAATTACCTGAGTAAAAATATTTGCAGAAAACATCTAGGTTGTTGGCATACTTCTTGACCAGGTAAGGCTAGGACTTGGCAAGGATCCAGGCCTTAACTGGAAGAGTTTCCGTAATATGTTTTAAAATTTCTTAGTAATAGCAGTTAGGAAAGTTTTTTTACAGTGATACGTGTCTTGTAGATAGCTATACAACGGTATGTGAAGGTTTATAAAGCGGCTGGTTTTGTCATTTATCCTTAGCTAAATAGTAATAAAGCAAAAAAGACATTAAATAGCTTACAGCTAATAACACTTATAATATGGAATTGTTACTCATTTTTTTAGTGCTAATTTGTTAAAACTGTGGAGTAAAAGGCAAGCAACTGGTAATACAAACAGTTTGACTGGGGCAAGGTGCCCCTCAGGATTTTTGATTTGCATCAAGTGCTGGCTTTGATAGCTGCAGCTGTTTCCCCCATGCCTTAAAGCACCTGAGGCACTTCAGCAAGGGACATTGTGAGGATCGTTGAGAGATAATAGCAACATCAGCCCCTATGTCTATGAGACTAATAAGTGTTATTTTTTGTCCTTTTAATGTCAAGGTACATTGGCATGTGGGATGCTGAGATGTAATATGCTGTGTCCAGAAAATCTATGGGGCCCCTGTAGAACCAAATCCACCTCCCCTCTGCCCACCTATTGGGGTTGTAGAGAGGGGTGCTGCTGGGAAATGGATGAGTTGGACTACAGTGCTCCCAGATGGATCACGAAGGGTGGCTGGGGGGTCCAAGCCATGATCTTTATCTCCCCAACTGTGTCAGAGTCAATGACTCCTGGCCAGACAAACAGTCCTGTTACCAAGGTGTGTGATCTGCCTGTAAGCAAGGCATGGTAACCAGGTAGCAAAGGGTAAATAAAATCCTGTAGGGAGACAAAAACTGAGCAATTAGATAACATTACTGTGTTATTAGTTGATATGTCCAGTCCTGTGTTGCCTGAGGTGGTTGCACACTGATGGGTCTGACAAAGGCCTTTGTGGTGGCTGGGCTGAGGTTTGTTGCTGTCCGCCCCGAGGCATTGGCTGAGGCATTTGCATCTGTATGTGCTATCATCCGGTGTTCTGAGATGAGTTTTCCTGTAAAGACTGGCAATTCTTATGAAACTTTTTGCAGTTCCTTTTTGTGTGCCCGGGTTTCTCTAACCTGAAACACACTCGGGGGTAGGAGGGAATAGGTTAGGCTTAGCATCTGGATCTACTGGTCCCGGTTCAAAGGGCTCCCCCTCCTCTTTGCTGAGTTGCCAAGGTCCACAAAGATTTCTGCTGCAGCATCAAAGTTACACGTATGCCAAGGGAATCAGTCCAGATCCTTTTTGGGGCAGGGGTCAAAAGGCTCTGGCTCCCCTTCACTGCCAGAGTCATTGTCCACACAAGTGATAAGCATTTGGCAGCTCTGGGGTCACTGGTGGGACAGTGGCGGGGCTGTGGGTGGTGGCTGGGCTGAATCCCTGGCATTCGATGGGGAGGGGGTGCAGGCAGGGGATGGGGAGTAGGACCTGGGCAGGTTTTGGTCAGGCATGGTGTCCAGGGCCATCTCAGCAGCTGCCTTACAGGGGTCCCCAAGGATCCCCCTCCTTTTTTATTGCTTCCATTACAGCCCTCCATGCTGGTAGCATTCGTAGCTCTGGCTCATGGCCAGGCAAAGTGGCCAGGTCATGCAGATTAACACCGGCCTTGTCCCAGTAGCAGAGAGTAAAAATATCGGGAAATATATGTGACACCCATTGTAGGAGTGACTTAAGGTCCTGCTTTAGGATGGGGGATCCATGCTTGCTCAGGAGGCCCAGCATGGTTTTATAGATGTCCCTGTCATTGGACATATCCTGTCCTATTCCTTTGAGTTCCACTGACTCACGTGTCATGTCGCAGTGTCCGGATGCTGTGGGCCCAAATGCGGTTCTCTCACCATCACAATCAGTTCCAGGGGCGTCGCTGATTGCTGTCAGCTAGCCGGTCCTTGTCCTCACACAGGGCACCAATTATCAGCAATTACAGAGAGACAGGAAGACTGATTCAATGATCAGAATTCGATTTTACTGAGGTTTCCAGAATGCTTATATACTATTTCATGGTTAGTAATCTCTTGCTACAATCATCATGTTAAACATTACAAAGGCAAATTTCTACATTTTACAAACATCTCTTGCTTGCAGAGGGCGATTCAATCTTCTTCCTGATGCCAGTCTTGTTCCACTCAGCTTGTAATCTTCAAAGTTCTGTTTGCTTCTACCAAGGCATCCTGGTTATCTGACTGGTTATACTAATTAAATTCACAGTATTCTCTGTCCTGTGTATTGCAACAATTTGGGTTTTATTCTTTCTCTTTCTTTACTTTTTTTTTTTAAGTAGTAAATCGCTGCATGTGGTCAGTACAAAGTAAATGGGATGATGCAGGTTATCACACCATTGTGAATTGATAGAAAGAGGCAAAATAAATCACTGCTTCAATTCATGGTATAATTTTCAAGTGAACTAATGTGATTATTTTAGAAAATTAAGTAGTCTTTGTTTTAATATGATGTGAATGGCATCTTTTCTTTGCCAGTGACAATCGTCAACTTCAGCTTCTTTACTTGGAGTGTATCCTCTCCATGCTAAACAGCTCCTCTCCAAGCATGCACCAGCACAAAGGATTCACTGACGTAATATGGTGAGTACATCTGAAGACTAATGTGGATACTCAGTTTGTAAATGTGAAAGGACCTGCTCCCCAGACTTCCAAAAAAAACTGTAAAAAGTCTCCAGGTGTGAGCAGAGCTTGCTGTTAACCTACTATTCTTTCTGTGCCTCATATAAAATTGGTTAGGATCACCTGCTCAGCTATCACATTAAATCCCAGTAGGGAATTATCACTGTAATGAGGTCTAATGGATTTAGCCAGAACAGAAAATCTCTTATGCTTTCTGCAATAGTTTGGATTTGTGTGTGGCATTAAATAAAGAGATGGTCTGCTTGTTGTAGGAGGGTGCTGTTGAGATTCTTAATGTTCTGATACAACAGTACAGGAAGATAAGCAAAATTAATGTCAAATGCGTGCTGGTGACCAGAAATGCTTATTATGACCTGCATTGTTGTGTAAGGTTTAGGGCTAAATACTCTTAGCAGTGCTTCTATTTTATCAAGAAATTCTCCTTTTTAATACACTTGACCAGGCAGGCTTGATATCTTTGGTGTTCATATCTACCACTAAATTATTTGATACGATCATTTCAAAGCACCTGAAATAATCCTTCTTTCCTTAAGATTGAAACAGTGGGGTTTTTAGGGCCTGTGGATAATTGAATCAGAGTAATAAAGCAAAAATGTAACTAATATGCAGTTCCTTGAAGTCTGTGCCCATCTTTTGATCTTGTCCGGTGATTGTATCAAGGACAGATATATGTGACTGTTAATGACAAATGTGTTTCTTGTGCTTTTACCCTGTAATTTTTGAAACTGTAGTGTTTGACTTGGGCCCAGTTCTAAGGATGGAACATGTAGAGGCACTCATAACTTCCCCTGCTGTCCCAGGAACATCAGCGGCTGCAAGACTGGAAGGTCTTCAGATTAGTAACACTTGGCAGTGTTGCACAAAGACATGGTGCTGACGCCTCTTGGAGATCTATCATAAGAGCAGAATTCCTTCTCTCATGGCAGATTCACTTCAGAAGTTTCTGCCTTTGAATTTCACACAACTCTTTGTTTATGTTTATGTGGCAGACTGTGAGGCCATCTTATATGGAAGTTCACTGAAATAATCTCAGTTAAAGAAAACACTTCCAGTTTTATTTTCAATTTACATTCTTTTGACGATCCAGTTTATGCTGCAAATCTAGAGGTGTTTGTACGTCACTGTAGAGTTAACTCAGCGGCAATAAAGACTCCATAGATCAGAAGGCAAAAGAAGCGTTTTTTAAGAAAAGACTCATCCATCCTTCTATAGATGAGTTCATTAGGTAAATTCGTATTGTCTAACAGGTTAGCAAGCAAGTGACAACCCTCAGCCCATTGGTGAAAGAAGAACAACAACCTCTTGAAAAACATCCCAAGACAAACATCATGTAGCTCATGTACAAAGAGCAGGTGCAGATATTGTTTATAACACTTTCTCTGCACTCTCTCACAACCTCCCAGGATAGCCTGAGAAAGTTGCTGATTTCTCTCTCTAACCAGGCTGTCAGCATCCACATTTGTATGTATAACTGTGTACCACGAGGGCAAGCCATTAGGGGTGGGACTTCTTAACCTGCATGGCTGCCAAGGAATGAACATGCATGCTTCAGCTACTAGCTTAAGTGGGGGGAAAAATCACAAAACACTAGGTAGGTATGAAAAGTTTCAACTGCAGACATAATTTTGAACATTTTGTACACACTAATACATTACCTGTCTGGTGAAGCTGTGATCCAAACACGTAGCTGTCATTGTCCTTTAAGGAGCTGTTGCCTACATGCACACGGCTTTCACTCTGACAGGCACTTTGTAGTCAGTTCCCAAAGAAGATAAAGAAGGGAGCAGACAGAGAAGATTTAGCTCAGTGTGCTGACAGCGTTTTCCATAGTTTGATACAGAAACACTTTGGTAGGACTAAGATGTGGGGAATGTACTGTAGTTGCAACCTGTGATTATGCCTGCTTTGAGACAGGCATGTTTCTTAAGCAGTGAATTGTTATGTTTTGAAATCTACTTGATTGGAGAAATAAATGGAATAAGCAGATTCAAAGTCATTATCTGATGTCCTATTAAAGGCTGGCTTTCTTTCTGTGACTTGGGGAAGCTGAGCTGTTTCAGAAATCTTGTTAAAGAAGCAATGAAAATTCTGGACTGCATAAAACCTTGCGAAAATAAAATAGTTATCTATGAAGATGTATTTTATAAATTGTAGCTTGTAATTGGGTGATTGCTATAGGTACTTGCTGGAACCGCTGAGATGTGGGTGAAAACCAGATATGGGACTCATTCTCATGCACCACTTGGCTTCTCAAATTAAGGTCTTGCAGACTGAAGTAAAATGTCAAGTATGTGAGCGCAAAGCTGAAATAGCAACTCATGGATCAAAATGCTGACCTAGCTTTGTTTCCACAGAACAGTGATCTGCTGGTGTTGAATTACTTAACATGAGTGTTGGTTGAAAGAAGGATGGGTATTTACTGTATCAGGGCATATGAGTAGTACAGTGCACCCTTTGAGTTATAGTAGAGGGCTTTCATTATGTTCTCAAAAGAGAGCCAAACAGAGGCTCACAACTAAGGGTGCTTACTAAAATAATGCATGTGCAGTTCAGTGATGGAAGATGCAATCTTCTAGTTAACACAGATTAGTTCTTGTTTAGTCAGTTTTTTTTTTAAAGCTCCCAAGGTGAACCAAAAAAGAGACATTGAGCAGTGGAAGCCTAGAATTTCTACCTTGTGATAGGCTGCAGCTGGTGAAAGAGGCAGGCATGCTATCCTGCGAAGCTGCTGTGCAGCAACATGAATTTGCAAAATCAGTACAATGTTTCTACAGCACACACAGGTATTTCCATATGGACTAGCATGCTGATGCTTGGGAGACGAAAAAAGCCTGGCATAATTTGTTTTTCTATCTAACCACTGCTGTTTGACTGATAATTAAAACAAGAGTGTGTATCTCATTTAACCATGGGCTATTTTCAATCTGTTCTTGTAAGAGTATTTTTTTCCAGTTACCATCTGCTGCTTTTCTCTTTCTCAGGAAGCAACTGTGTCCAGCCCTAATAGTAATCCTGGGAAATCCAATCCATGACAAAACTATCACCTCTGCCCACAGCAGCATCTGCCTTGAGGCTGATTCACCTTCCTCAGGGATCTCTGATCATGGCCGGGGTTCAGGTTGTTCTTCCACAGCACCTGCCCTTAGTGGGCCTGTTGCACGGACCATATATTATATTGCAGCAGAGCTGGTTCGACTGGTGGGGTCAGTGGAATCCATGAAGCCTGTGCTACAGTCTCTGTATCACCGGATATTGCTTTACCCACCACCTCAACATCGAGTAGAAGCCATCAAAATTATGAAAGAGGTAGGGTAATCACATATGCAAATCCAGGCATTTAAAACAAAATGTTTATTTAACAGTAAGTGTTGCTGATATGTGCATGCCAATGATTTCAAACCTTCCCTGTTAAAACGGTGACCGGGGGTTGCCTGACTTGCCCGGGTGGCCTGCCTGGGAGGCAGTCAGACCCCCGGTACTGCTTTAGATTGCCCGGACAGCGAGGTCCTGGTCCCGGGAGCGGCTCTTGTCCTGGAGACCTCCGGCAGATGCCCTAGCCGCAAGACTAATCCTGGCAAGCTCAGCCTGAGGTTATCAGGCGGTTCAGCTCTATAGTGATTTCAGCTCTGAGTGATTTCAGCTCGAAGCCTGCCAGGTAGTCGCTTTGCTAGCTCAGGGGTGAAGAGACGAGAAGAGCCGAGCGGCGCATTCCACAAAGTCTTTATTGGGGGTTCCGTGAAAGGGTCCAGGAACGGCGTCTTCTGCCAAACTGGGCAGAGGTAGGGGTTTTTATAGGGTTAGGTAGGATTGGGAGAACTAGCCAATAGTTTGGGGTCTTGGTGAGTTGACTTATAGCCTTTGGGTTTCTGGAATGTAGCCAATAGTGTTACAGGGAGATAACAGAGGGTCTTAGGAAGTAGAGTTTAGTACATGACTGCATTTTCTCTCCACGGAGGCCTTGCTAAAGGCTCAAAGACTGCAACACCCTGTGTGCAGTATCAGATGAAAAAAATCAGTCAAAAATGTAAAGGACTGGAGAACATTCTAAATGTGATTCTTGCTGAATATTCTCCTTTAATTTTCTGCCTCTAAAAATAGGTAAGGAAGCTTTGATAAGTAGAACATCACTGTGCCATTTTCATTTGCTGTGAGAAATTACAATAGTGCTACCTTGGGTTCCAGGGCTTGATAAATTTATGACTTATTTATTGTATTTAAGTAATGCTTAGATAATCTTCTACTTACTTCTGTTTCCTTTCCTTGCAGATACTTGGCAGTCCTCGGCAACTTTGTGATTTGGCAGGGCCCTGCTTTTCTGAGTCAGAATCCAAGAAGAGGTCTATGTCTAAAAGAAAGTCCCATCTGGATCTTCTCAAGCTGTACGCTTTTTTTCCTCCTTTAGCCTCTTCTGTCTTAAACCTGTGCACACAGAACACTTAAGCAGCTCAGGTGCATACCCAGTATGAGCCAGGTATCTGCCTGGTTAAATAAGCTCTGAAAATGGAAAAGGTGTAAAAGCTCTTGCTTGGTTTGTCATCAGTCTGGGCCTGTCTGTGAAAATGTAGATAAACACTTTGTTGAGTTTGCCAAAATTCCCAAATATGTTGGTTTACAGCTGAAAATTTTTGGGTATGGGTCCTTTAAACTTGCAGTAAAAGAAATGTGTGTTTCTTTAGAGGTACATTTTCAAGATGAAGTCACAAAAAATTCAAACATTGTTATATAGAGCAAGAAGGGTTCTCAGTTCTTATAAAGATCATAGCCCATATATAAGATCATTTTCAGGACAGAGATGGCCTTTAAATTTAGTTCCACTGGGTGTTGGGATTTTTTTTTTATTTTATTTTTTTTTTTTTTTTTTTTAGTTTAAATACTTGTCTGTAAGAGACAACATGCTGTGCATGCTGGTGTAAATGCATGGTAACTTTCTCTTGTTGGCACTCTCTTTACAGAATGACCATGTTTGCATGGGAGACTTAATAATTTGTTCTTACACTAGTTGTCTTTCTCAGGAATAGTCCTAAAGGATAAGTTCACTTCTTTTTTTCCTGGTTATGGAAAGATGGTGTTGAATAACAGTGCTCACCATACATGTTGCATCACTTAAATAAGCTCTGTGTTGATTGTAGCATCATGGATGGGATGACGGAAGCGTGCATCAAAGGTGGCATTGAAGCATGTTATGCTGCAGTGTCCTGCGTCTTTGCCCTGCTTGGAGCATTAGATGAGCTGAGCCAAGGGAGGGGTCTTAGTGAAGAGCAGATCCATCTGCTGCTCCAGCGCTTAGAAGAATTGAAAGATGGGACCGAGACGAGCAGGGACTCTGTGGAGATCAATGATGCTGACTTCCGGTGGCAGAGACGCGTCCTGTCCTCAGAAAACCCTGCCTGGGAATCAGCAAATGAGAAGAGTCCTGATATTAGTATTAGCGTTACCACAGACACTGGTCAGACTACTTTGGAAGGGGATATGGGACAAACAACTCCAGAGGATAATCCAGAAAATCAAAAAAACTCCATGCCATCTCCAGCTGGACACGAAAACAAAGCGATTCATTACAGAGAACCAGAGTCAGAAACCATTGACCAGCCAGATGTTGTTCAAAGAAGCCACACCATAGTCTATCCAGATATAACTAACTTTTTATCAGTTGACTGCAAGACCCGGTCCTATGGATCCAGATACAGTGAAAGTAACTTCAGTGTAGATGACCAGGACCTTTCTAGGACTGAGTTTGATTCATGTGATCAGTATTCCATGGCAGCAGAAAAGGATTCAGGCAGGTCTGATGTCTCAGACATAGGCTCTGACAATTGCTCCCTGGCTGATGAGGAGCAGACACCGCGGGATTGCCCAGGTCACAGGTCCTTACGCAGTGCTGCTCTCTCTCTGAAGTTGCTGAAGAGCCAAGAAGCAGATCAACACAGTGCACGGCTCTTCATCCAGTCACTTGAAGCACTTCTTCCTAGACTTATAGCTCTTCCCAGCATAGAAGAAGTGGATGGAGCACTGCAGAGCTTCTCTTCAACATTCTGCTCAGGTTTGCAAACAAATATTTTCTGTCTAACCAGCATGCACACTCTGGCAGCACTGTACACAGATTCCCTTGTAGGATTTCATCTTCAGAGAGCATACCCAGAATGAGGAGGTTTGGGCTTTACACCACACTTTCCTCCACAGGAACACACTTCATTTAGGGCAAAGCAAATTGAATATGCAAGCACTGATTCTAAGGGAGGTAAATCCATTGACTTTTAACAGGCTCTGGATTATATCCTGAATCAATAAAGAAAATGAATTTGCTGTAGCAAGATACCTCTTTGGAGGTTTCTGAAGATCTGTTGAGAAGCATTGCACATGGTGTCATTAAAGAGAGGTCAGGGTTGCCCCCTTAGCATGAGAGGGGTGTGGGAAGTACACCTCCTGTTTGTAGTGAGATATAAGTAGCTTAGTATATCACTGCACTGTTATTATTAGTAATGCCAGCCTCACAAAGAGGGTGGTAACAATTCCACAGCAGTAAGCTCTAGAAAGGATAGGGAAAGGGGAGAGTTTATCTTCCCTCTTTTGTTTTTCTTAATGCTGCTCTCTAATATGACAGGAAATGCAAAGCTCAAAGCCCAGACCAAGTGAAAAATTAAGATCTTGCCTTGTAAGGGATTAAATATCTTCAGTTCTTTCATGATTAGAATATTTGGGATCTTGACCTGTCAAACAAACAAAAAAAGGCATGCAAAGGCTAGTTTGTCCTGTTGATAGCATATTTAAAATGTGTGTAAATATGTATTTTTAGAAGGTTTTTGCTTTCCTGACAGTGGCCGAAATGAAAATGTTTGCTAAAATAGATGTCTCTGTTTCTTTAACTTACTTTACTGCAATTGTGTTTCTTACTGCTCATCTCCTAGTCATTGCTTCATTCAAATGAATGATCATTTGTGCTCTCTCTCACACATTAAATTCATACAGAATCAGAAAGGGGGACTCTTCCCATCATCATACAGCATAATTTAGATACGAAGCTGGGTCAATAAGATGATATTCCTGATAGCCTGTTTAAATGTTACCCAAATAAACCCTAACTCAGGAAGATGATAAATGGTATTCTTAAGAAACATTGGCTATTTTATATCACAGAAAGGAAATACCTTAAAAGAGGCACTGACTTTAACTACTTTCCTAACTGAGGGGCTCAAGAGTATCCTTTCTGTCACAGGTATTTCTTTTTGCCTGAAAAAGGGTAATCTTGAGGTTGTGCTGAAAGACCAGTGCTAGATCTCTAGCTTAAAGCTTTGTGCACCTGTTTCCTTGTGCCTGAATGAGTGTGCCACTTCTTTTCCCTTTTGTCTATAAGGTCTTTATAGAGTACTTTAAAGCTTTGGAAGATGTGGACCTAGGAGAATTCTAGATTTTAAGGTCAAACATAACTTTTATTGGCTTTCGGTATGAGTAATACAGTGAGAAAAATGGGAGAATATAACTCAATTTCTGCATTAAATCCATTATTTGTGGTTTGCATATCTTAAAAAGATAGTCTTGTACTTAGATTGTTGAGAGACCTTTCACTTTTCTAAGAAAGCCACCCCTGCATCTGAATCTGTACTTAAAAAATGTACACCACATTTCCAGATGGATTTGGTGAAGTACTTGTAAAACACACCATTCAGTAAGGAATCGTGGAAAAGTGGAGTAGCAAGTCACTGTATTAAGACAGCCTGGAAGAGGTATCCTGGAGTTTTCATGGAGATGTGGCTGTTGCAGGGTTGTACTTTCATGCTTTCCTAAGATCTGGGCAGTTCCTGTTTCAGTTGGACACCTGGAATGAGACTCAGTCCAGTGAAAGAGTCCCTTAACTTGTACCTCAGATCTTAAGCAAAAGTCCATCGGTCCTCCGAAGGTGATAGCTTTTGCTCCTGTGTAGGTGAGAGAGACATGTGAGTTTGAAGAGATTTAGAGAGAGAGAGACTTAAGAAAGTTGAAACAAATGTCAGGGCATAAGAACTCCCTCTGGAAAGCTTCTGAGACACCAGTTTGATCTGCCTGTATAAGCAAGGTGTGCGTCCTTACTTTAGGAGTCCTTCATTAGCACCAGCTGCTCAAGACACAAATTAGGTGATGAAGTTAGAGGGATTGATCCCATTCATTGTATATACAATGTTTACTGAGGTATAATTCTTGAAGAATACATTGGGAAATATGACAGTTGGTTAAGATTCAAGTTGAGAAAAGACATAGATGCAGTTCTGAGACCAGTCAGTACAGAAGCAATATTTTTGTGTTTCTAGGAGACCTTATTTAACTGCTTTGTTTCATTTTTCAATTTTTCTTACACTTGGGAAGGATAATACAATTTAGTACTCTTTCCTACAAGCCAGGTCCTTATATAGATAGCAACGCAAAATTAGGAAGTTTTCATAGGATTGAAAGGCAATGACTGGAGATAGGAATTTAAGGCACTGCTGAGATAAGCATGGAAAAGTTGAAGTCAGCTAAGCAGAGTTATAGTGCAATTAAAATTTGCAAGTAAGTTGGTTAACTCTAAAGTTAGGAGTAAGTTAGCCCAGCTTCAGTTTTGATTCCATATGTTTTAGAGGGAAGGTTTTTATGCTGGCAAGTATCATCTTATCTTCTGTGTCTGTGATCTCAGCATCTCACAAATGCAGTTGGTTTTTTCCCCATATTTGAGAGGAAGATAAGGAACATATTTTTTCCCAACAACTTTTGGTGGTCAAATACATGCCCTCAATGGAATATCCACTTTTCTGTGCACTTCTACTCCTCCCTTTTTAATTGTAATCTTGTACAGCAGGTTGCACATTTTTAAAAACATTTTAATACAAAATAAAGTGGGCTTGTTTGTTTGGGTTTTTTTTAGTTTTGTTGGTTTTTTTGTTGTTTTTTTTTTTGTTTTTTTTACTTATGTGTCTGCCTTGAGGTTTTTATTACTCTAGCAGGTTCTAGTCCCTGAGGTACATATTTAAGAGAAATAAGACAAAACTCTATGGGAGATGAGATATCTACATCAATATCATGATCCTCCATCCAACAGAGTGTTAAGATGCATCTTTGTTTTCAGTGATGAAGAAATCACTACAATACTCACAGGCAATTGCAAGCACATGGTTGCAGTTTTGGTACTAGGTAAAGGTTCTCTGTTAACGTTCACCATGAGAAATCTACCCCGAGCAATGCCAGCCTGTGTGGGTGTGGTTTGTGGCCAACCCTATCACCTTTCCACAAAGGTTGCTCCCTTGAACAGAAATTCATTTTTTGGACCCACCCTGGAACAGTTACTCTCTTTCTAAATCCGCCCTCAAACAGTTACTCACCTTATCCACGCCCCCAAAGTGACGACAGTGGAAAGTCCGAGAAGGCAGCAGCACAGAGCTTTCAAACCCTCACGAGGCAAGAAAAACATTTGCTTCTTTTCTGTGTGTGGATTTTTTTAATGTTAATGGTTTGTTGTATTTTGTCTGAGAAGAGGTATGAGCTTTATGGTGGGAGGAAAATATTCACAGTAAACCACTGCAGCAGTTAACAAAGGACACAGCTTTGCTTCATCATGTAACTAACCTTGGAAGCTGATTTTTGTTCCATTTCAAATATTCCTTTAGGATAAAGCTGACTTCTTAATCTTCTCTAATTGACATTATATGAATGGATTTCACAGCTGATGTGAAAACCATGAAATATTGTGAGTCATGTGGGTGGATCTGGTATTTCTTGTCTTTTTCGTGGTTCAAACTGCAGATCATGGGGATTCAATTAGGTGTTGCTCATACTTGATTGATATTTTTCTACCAGTTTGTCAGCTATTTGCTGAAGGAAAGAAGGGATTGTGCCACTGAGCATGGTTGTAGGCTTCATACAAATAGTGTTTTCAGGACTAGTGAGTACTTTACAGGTGGTTTCTGGGTCTGACGGAAGTGCAAGTGCTCAGCTACTCAGAAAGTAGGCTTTGTATGAAATAAATAGGGCTTGGAGTTGTAACTAGTTCCAGCCAGCTTGGCCCCAGATATTTGTCCATATACTTGTAAGAGGCCATGGAGAGAATGATGACTGCAAACTGATCTTGTAAGGTGTGAAGCACTCCAGTCTCCATCCAGCAACTGACTTAGCCAGAACAGGTTTACTGGGGGGTTAAAAGGGCTGTTAACCTCATTAGCACCATTTGGTGCATTGTATTCTCAGTTAAGTATCCAGGCTTTTCGTCTGCTCCTTTCCGCCTCACTTTCCCAATTAGCATTGCAGATATATCCTGCCCTTTGCTTTGTACATGATAGTCATTCCAGTGAACGCTGGTGCTCCTTGCTTATTTCTAATTGAGCATGTTGCTCTGCTGGACTGTGACTGGAGTGTTCAGTTTGTCTTGCATTTTAGAGGAACTACTTGTTTTTCTATTCCCTATTCTAGTATGTTTAGTAGAGTAATTTCTACTGATGATTCATTAACTATTCTAGCAATCTGTTGCTGCAAAATGCTAGGGATAGTTTCTGATATTTCTTCCAGGAAAAATCTGTGTAAAATATGAGAGCTCACATGATGTTTTTGTTAGGTATGATGCACTCACCAGGATTTGAGGGAAACCTAAATTTCAACTTCCAGACTCTGATGAATGCAGACAGTCTCTACGTGGTATCACATTATACATTGCTGCTTAACCTAAAATTGGCAAACTCAGACTACTACAGGAAGAAGCCTGCCCAAGCCCCTGTGTTGCTGGTGAGTTGGGGAATATGGGTTAATTATTTTTAAAAAATGAAAATTTATTTTACTTCCTTTCACATAAACCAGCCCACACATAAAGCCTTCAGGCTGCTTGCTAAGTTGAGAAATAGTAATTGCAAATGAAGCGTTCTCCAAGCTGCTTATGAATCTTGCATGATAAGTGTCGTGCATCTGAATTACACTGTGATTTGGTGGGAAGGAATGCTGCTTAGTGATTGTCATTAAGGTCGCAGTCAGTTTGATGATTAAACTATTTTCAGAATAGATTAGCATTATCTGCTGTAGTAAGTATTGTCTCTTGATAATGTGCATGAGCATATCTTCATCTTGCAATTTTTTTTTCCAAATAATCGATTTGAATTTCTGTAAATGAAGACATGAGAAGTTAAAGTGAAAAGTAAGTAGGTGTTAGTAATGTGAAATAATGATTTTTGTTACACCTGGAATTCCTCAGCTTCTTGGGCTTTTTAAAAATCGTTTTGAAAACTGTGAGTTATAAAACATGGATCCATGTTTTTCAGCTTAGTTGTCCAAGAGACATTGAAAAACCAAAAAAAACCAGTGGAAAAATAAAAAATGTGTCAAAATGTATAATTATTGCAGAACTTTCAGTGTAGGAGAATTTATAATCTAGATCGTCTCAAAAACAAATGGAATTAAACATCATCCTTAGTTCTAGTGTGTTCTGCAGCAGATCGAGTGCAGATCTGTGACTCGCGATATTCTCTAGAGGAGTCAATGTGTGCAACAGGCCTGAGGCTGACCAAAGTATTTTTAGAGATCATTCTGATAAATAATTGGAGACCAGTTAATCTGTGATGACTGTTCAATGCAGAAAGGCCCAGTTGTTGGGCAGACTGCCTTAGGTGCCACAATTTATTTTAATTGGATTTGAGATCCTACTCCTACCTCATGGAAACAGCGAGAGATCAGCATGTCCCACTGTAACTGTGCAAGAACTGTCATTTGGATTTGCATCTTGCCTTAACTGCAGTAGGAGGAGGGAGAGCTGTTCTCCACTGCAGAGACAGACACAGAAGAATCTGGACAGGCTGGGTTTATGAGGCATGGCCAATTGTGTGAGATTCAGTAAGGTAAAGTGTCAGATCCTACCGTTGGGTCACAAGAACCCCATGTGGCACTACAGGCTGGGGCAGCAATAGTGTGGCCAGCAGGACCAGGACAGAGATTGTTCCTCNTCCTACCGTTGGGTCACAAGAACCCCATGTGGCACTACAGGCTGGGGCAGCGTGGCTGGAAAGCTGCCTGGGGGAAAAAGACCTCAGAGTGCTGATGAGCCAACTGAACATGAGCCAGTGTGTGCTCAGGTGGCCAAGAAGGCCAGTGGCATCCCAGCCTGTATCAGGAATAGTGTGGCCAGCAGGACCAGGACAGAGATTGTTCCTCTACTGGTGAGGCTGCACCTCAAATCCTGTGTTCCGTCTTGGACTCCCAGTACAAGAAGGACATGGAGGTGCTGGAGAGAGTCCAGAGAAGAGCAACAAAGCTGGTCAAGAGTCTAGAGACCAAGTCCTATGAGGAGCTGAGGGAGCTGGCATTGTTTAGCCTGGAGGAAAGTAGGTTCAGGTGAGGTTCTCATTTTCTACAACTCACTGAAAGGAGGGTTTAGTGAGGTGAGGGTAGGCCTTTCTCCCAGGTAACAGGTGACAGGACTAGAGGAAATCATCCCAAGTTGTGCCGGGGAGGTTTTGACTACATACTAGGAAATTTCTTTTCATGGAAAGGGTTGTAAGGAAGAGGAACAGACTGCCTGTGGAAGGATTCAGAAAACGTGGGTATGGCACTTCAGGACATGGTTTAATGGTGAATGTGTGATGGTGCTGTGCTGACAGTTGGACTTGATGATCCTAGAGATATTTTCCAACCTTAACAATTCTAAGATTGCAATCCTCCATTAATTCTTTTCATAACTTAATTTCTACTTCTGCAATCCCTTACTCAGAAGTAGATCTGGAGACTGATGACATAGAGCTTACACTGTTGTCTTACATTTGGCTTTTATGGTTCTCTGCAGAAGGAGTTCATAAAGCAGGTCCAGTCCAGTGGAGTATTAATGGTATTTTCCCAGGCCTGGGTAGAAGAACTGTATCACCAGGTACTAGAAAGGAACATGCTAGGAGAAGCTGGATACTGGGGAAGCCCTGAGGAACACAGCCTTCCACTTACCAGCATGCTGACAGGTCAGTACAATATTATGGTGGCAAGGCTACCTTCCCAACATGTCCAAAGCAAGCTGCAATGACATGCTGCTTTATTGCGTTACATAGAAAACAGCATGTCATCATGCAATATGTTGAATTGTGGAATTATCAGTAGAGAAGGAGCCAGACCTAGCTGTGGCAGGTACTCAAGTGTTTGTTTTGGCTCATCAGAGGGGTTATGAAGCATAGGTTTAAAAAATAAAAAATCAGCGCTGTCCCTGGGAGACAGGGACAGTAGTTTTGTTCACTGAACCAAAGCATCTCTTAATTCTGTTAGCTTCATTTGTGGTAGAGTTGATACTTGTTAATGATAAACAGTAAGGCTGCTGTTTTCTTGATGTCACAGCAAAGCCATTTCAGTGTGCCTGCGGTGCAGTACAAATATAAATAGTAGCATCTGCTCCTGGAAGCCTTCCACATATTGGACTCCCCTTGGTTCAGACTTGAGCTATGCCAGGGATATGCCAAATGGCACTAGGGAGAAGCTGAAAACTTCAAGCACAAGTGCTTAAAAGCAATCCTTAGCTTTTTTTTAAGGGGAAGAAAATCAAATTGTGTTAGCTGAGAGACGGCAGAATGGCTGTGATACTGTATTGATATAAAATGCACTGTCTGCTTTAATGTGTATGTAATTAAAATAGTGTATGCAGGGAGAACACTGGCTTCAGCTGAGCTGTTAAGTGTTGATCAAAGGGCACTGCTCTGAAAGTTTTTTGCTGATTGTATTGAGCTCAGTGTTAGTGAGCTGGGAAGATAAAAGAAACACTTGGAAAAAATGATGCCTGGGTGTGGAGATGGGGCTTGTTAGAAAGAAAAAAGTAAAATTTTTTTCTTTAGAAAGAAAACCTGGTGTCTCTAACATTAAACTCTCTGCAATAAACTGGTCTTTCGTTGTGTTGGAGAAAGGGTTGTATTTCTTTTGTTGAGATCAGTCAGACATAGGTCTACTAAAAATCACATTTAGGACATGGGATCCCAGTGCATCTTGAGGACTCCGACTGAGGTCTGGAAACATCTAAATACAGAATTTAGCAAGATTTGAAATATTATACTAAGCTATGCAGAGATTTAAGTGTGTGGTAAGTTCTGAACTGTAAGAAATACCTTGAAATCTCTACTGGAAGTTCTGTTCACTGTAACATGAAGAGGGGAGAGAGCAGGTTTTGAGAGTGGGATGTCTCCCCTGTTCAACAAAACACTGGTTATACTGGGCAAAGCCTAAGATGCCATAGCTCATGTTTATACCAAGGCTTTAGAAGGCTGCCAGAAAGAGTAACAAAAAATCACACCTGAGAAATCAGGAGTGATAGTACTTTGTTGAACACAGAGGCAGTAAGACATGCTTTTCTTGTACCATCTGTGTGTCGAATAGTAATCTGATGTTTTTTAATGTTCTGGCAGACATCGATGGCTTGGGCAGCAGTGCAATTGGTGGCCAATTGATGGCATCTGCTTCAGCTCAATCTCCTCTTTCCCAAAACCAGAAGACAGATGATTCTGTTGTTGCAGGTACTAAGACTGTATTGTAAGTACGAGTGTGTCTACCAGCAATGCATTGTTATGTACCGAAAGCATATGCAGATAAATTGTGTAGAATAACAATTTAAAAGGAAAGTATATCATTACATTGTACCTATGAATTGGTAGTTCAGCATGCAGAGGACAAATGTGACTTGGCTTTTTGCCACTAATGATAAAGCTTCTGTTCTCTCATTTTCTAGCAGTAATAGCATTAATTTTTTTTCCACTCTAGGAATTGCTTTTGCCCGGTACATTTTAATTGGCTGTTGGAAGAACTTGATTGACACTTTGTCCACCCCACTGACCGGCCGCATGGCAGGCAGCTCCAAGGGGCTAGCCTTCATCTTGGGAGCAGAAGGAGCCAAAGAGCAGAACCAGAAGGAGAAGGACTCCATCTGTGTGAGCCTGGATGGACTAAGGAGGGCAGCTCGGCTGAGCTGTGCTCTAGGTAATGCTGCATGGGGATTTCATGGCAGACTCGTAAAATAGGATGGTGACTTGCCTTGAAGTAATTTGGGAGAAAGAAATGCAGCGTCCTGCTCCAGTGTTGCGTAGAAATGGGGATGGTGGGAATATGCAAAGAGTGCATAAACATATCCAGCCAAGTTTTCTTTGACCCCACCTCTTGTTGAGGTTGTATGGGATTGGGGAGGAAATGTTGGTGATACAGTAGTTGTGTTGTTGTTTTACAGGAGTTGCTGCTAACTGTGCATCTGCTCTTGCCCAAATGTCTGCTGCCTCCTGTGTCCAAGAAGAGAAAGAGGAAAAAGAAATCCAAGAACCCAGTGATGCTATAGCTCAGGGTAACTACACGATTAAATTACCTACCTCATCTTATATTGCCTGCGGAGCTGCAACTGGAAAGCACTTTGCCACACATAGTGTGGCACATAGACTCTGTTCTGCTGTGCACACTTGCCTGTGGGCAACATGGGAAGTGTGTCTTCAGTACATGCCTGTTCTCTTAGGTTCTTAACATTATGTCTCATTAATTATATTCTATATGGAGCTGAAATCAGTGGAACAATGCATAACCCAACAGAATTTTTCAACATGTTCTTTTTAAACCTTGTGATTCTAGTACAACCAGAGAGCATCAGAGAAACAGCTTATTTGGGGATTTTTGTGTGTAAGCTGAGTTTGCATCATTCTCCCTGTCTGGTTTATATATCCTTGATTTTACTTTGTCATCATCATCAGATATTTAAAACTGTTTCTGAATCATGTTAAATTAAAATGGAATAAAAAATTGTAGCTTTTTAACATATAAAAAGTTCTGCATCTCTATACCACCATTTCAAACTCAGTGGAAGTCAGAGTCAATTGTTGTCTCCAGTGACTATTTGAAGAAGAACACATAATTTCGCTGGATACATCTGATTTCTAATGGCAAGAGGCCATTACAAAACACAGTGTTGCACAAATAACCCTGCTTGGTACTTAAATTTGGTGGGTGTCTTAGTAGAAGAAACGAAACTGAAAAAGCCTGAGCTTAAGCTTTTGACTGTTCTGCTGCACATGACTGAAGTGAGTTGGCAAGACTATGCTGAAGCGAAGAGGAGGCAGCAGCAGTGGCCAACTGATCTGTTCTGTGAAAGCTTTCAAAGCTTCAAAACTTGTTCCATTCCAATGCAGCATGAAAACAAAGCTTTTCAGGGATTCTCAGAAAAACTAAATAGGTCCAGATGGTTGTAGCTCAGATCAAGTTTAGTTTTGCTTTGACAAGAGCTCTTCGGTGAGACTTTTTGTATGTAAATACATGTGAAATCCACAAATGCTATTTTTTTTTCCATAGCAAAGGAGATTTTAGTAAAAATAAATATCCAGTCAGCCATCTCTGAAGAGAAATATCACTGGCAAATTGCAACTGTTCTGTAGGTGAAAGGATGTGGATTTGGGGGTGGAGGATGTCAATCTAGCATTGATTTTTTTCTCGTATATAGGATCAGTGAAGAAGGATTTTCATTTTAAAGCTACCTTAGATTTATTAGGAAGAAATGGGTTTATCTGATGTTTTTCTGTCTAAAATTCATGTTCTTTTGTAGATTTCGGACTGTAATCCTTTGCCATCACGCTGTATACCAACCAGTGTTGTTTAAAAGCTGAAGAAGCTAATTTTATTCCTTTTTTTTTATGCTGCAGTGAAACAGAAACTGGAGCAGAAACTGGAGCAGATGGGGAAAGTGCAGGGAGTCTGCCTGCATAATGCTCATGTTTTGTGTATGGATGCAGTCCTTAATGTGGGTCTGGAGATGGGAAGCCATAATCAGGATTGTTGGCCTCATGTATTCAGGTACTCAGCAGCTTTCCCAAAATAGCCAGAATTCATGCCATGTTGCCTGAAAGTAAGGGACTGAGCAAAAGGGCTTTGCAGACTCTGTAAGTGTTCTGTATACACAGTGTCAAAGTCAATTAACTGCCAATATCTCTAAAAGAAAAGATGATGCTGTTTTCCACCACTACTCAGGGACAAAATCAATGCTCAGAAGTTTCAAAGTTACCAGAAGACTGTGGCAGACCCAGGAATCTGATTGGGCTTTTCAGGCACCTCCAGCAAACTGTTTGCTGTCTAGGCACATGGGAGGCCAAAAGATGTAAAAAGAAGGGTTATCTAATGTATAGTTTGAGAGTTCGAAATAATCTGTTTATGGTTTGAGGAAAATGTCCTGAGATTAGTGCAGGGAGGAGTGGTTTTGGGGTGTTTTTTAATTTTTTGCTTCTCCTCTGTGTTCTCAGGGTGTGTGAGTACATCAGCACGCTGGAGCACACCCACTTCAGTGATGGGGCTGCCCAGCCCTCCTTCACCATCACCCAGTCACAGCAAGCACCCAGAGGGCAGCATACAGACTCTGAGCCTGGGGAGGCTCCTCAGTCCCTGACCCCCGAGCAAGAGACCACCCTCAGCAGCCATCCTGTCATTCAGCCAGTTTCTATCCAGGATCTCATCAAGGACAGCAGTAAGGGCAGAGCTTTTGACTTTGGTGGAGGCAGTCTGCTGTGTGGAACCACTGCTGCCAAGGCTGTTCTCATGCTCTCCACGCAGGCTGACAGGTAAAAGCACTGCTGTCAGGAACCAGAATCCTTGTTCCCAAAGCAGTACCAAAATGGCCCTTTTTGTGCTGCAGTGGGTCTAATCTTTGTTTGTTTGAGCCACTTGATTCAGTTGAATTTCACAAGAGAGCTGCATGTTTGTCACAACCAGCAGTTTCTAAAAGATCTGGGGTTTTTTGATCTCTGCAAGTACTGAGCTGAGTATGTCATTGCACAGCAGTGAATATGCCAAGCAAACCAAATGCATCCTGAGAGTGGTGGATTTATTTATTTTGCATGTAACTTGATATGTTGTGTTCAGTTAAGCAAAGTAAAGGGGTGTCTTGTCCTGATAGGAAGGGACTGATTGACAAGACCAGTGTTAGTCAAAAAGCCGCTGCTTCTGTCACAGCTGCATAGACAGTTTGTCAGGCTTCCCCAGTGTGTCTAGGGGAGGAATGGATCCAAATATGGTCACAGAATGACTGTCTTAAACGTCCTTTCATCATGGTCTGTCAACTGATATTATTTCTGCTATCTTTTAGGCAGCTCAGGCTACAGTTGAAAAATTCCTGGATTTGCATCCTTGCAATTACCTTTTTGATGCAACTGACATTTTTCATCTTGATCCCTTCCCATAGAAAGGTGTTATGTGTAAATTCAGAGCCAAAAGTAATGTATAAACTGGTTGCAGAAATTTGACTCTGGGTATAAAAATATCTTTTATTTAGGAAGCTTACAATACAGCTTGGTTCTAAGGATCGGAGAATAGCAATACTGCAATTTTAATGATGCTGGTTTTATTTTTACCCTTCTTCTTAAGTACAGGTGTTTATTAGGACTTAATCCCTTGTTTCATAGGACTATAGAAAGTTTTTCATGAAAAGCAGCACAGAAAATAATATTTTTGTCAATTCTGGCTGCACCATGTGAAATTTCTCTGTAATCTCTGTGGAGCTCTTCTCCAGTGTAGCCCCACTTACTGGTTTAAGTGTACAGATTTTAACTGTTAAGTCCTAGGAGCCTGTTGCAGCTGAAAATAACAACTCTTGCTTGTATTTGTCGCTGTTTAACCAAAACATAGCCCCATACTAGCCACTGTTAAAAACTTAGCTCTACCCTAGGCAAAACCAGCAAAATATTCCAAAATAGTAATTCCAATACAGTAATCTTAGGTTTGAGACTTGAATTAATGTATTTTTCAAGTTAGGGTTTATAACTTCTGATGGAGCAAACAGGTGTAACTCTAACATCAGTGAAGCTATGATTATCTGTGTTGTGAGGACTGGGTATGTTTCAACTGCTTTTTTGATTACTGGTTCATGAATGGCTTATAGCATTCAGGTAACTTGAAGAAGTGACTTTCTGTTTTAGCGCCATAGTTGAATCTTGAAAGGGTTCTGGTTGATCTCATAGCAACCTACTTTCCACCCTCCAATTAATAAAGCTTCTGGATCAAAGTCTTCCTGCAACATTGTATAACTGAAAAAGTCCTCAATAACCCAATGTGTCACAAAAGGCAGTGTATAGAAGCCACAAACAAATAGGAGGTTTCCTTTTACATACACATTTAAGTCTGCATCTCATGAATTTTTCAGTTACATTCTGTTCTTTACCTACAGGCTTTTTGAAGATGCTGCTGACAAGTTAAACTTGACGGCGTTGGCAGGCTTCCTTTACCAGCTCAAGAAGGCTTCTCAGGCCCAACTTTTCCATTCGGTCACAGATACAGTTGATTACTCACTAGCAATGCCAGGTAAATCACCTGAAGATCCTGTACAGAGTGTTTTATATACAATTGTACTGTTTACAGGACTTACTTCGTATTCCTCCAGTTTTTTTCCAATTGAAATTTCAAGGTATAAATAAAACACAGTATATAGTCTAATTAGATCTTTCTTATTAGAATTGTGGGAACAAATTTTTGTCTTTAGAAAAGATTGAGCCCTTTTTTTGGACAGGGACCACATCCAAACCTGCATTGAAACACATGACAGGACATTCATTTGGTTCTTGGACTTTGGGGTGTTGACTGCCTGCAAATATATAATCACAGCTCTATTTTTGAACATAGGCCAGTATGGAAACTTGGGTCAATCTAGACTTAAGACAGTTGATTTAGGTTTGACATTTAACAGTAGGATAACCTCAGAAGTGTTCAGGAAACGGGCAGTAGAGAACAAAGCACATAAATGAAGAATGTTAAACAAAGCGGTGGGATTTGTCCTGCTTGATTTTCCCCAGCAGAGTAGAGCATGTACCTCACAGCACAAAGCCTGTGAATTGTTGTTTCCATCACTGTCTCATATAGAGCAGAAGAATTGGATGTAAAGCAAGATAACTTCACTTAAATTTATAATGTGCCTGGAGAAGCTACATTAGTCATACAGGTTTTCTTCTGTCCTGTGGCTGACACAATTTTATCTGTGTCTCCAGTTGAATTGGTTTCCTCTCTCCTTGAAGTGCTACTTGTCATTTTCTCAGTATGACACTTCAAGTTTTTGGTTATTTTGGTCTTGCTCCTCTCCAGACCTCAACATTCATAAGTCTAGTTTTAATAAATGGATTTCCTCTTTTTGTATTATGTACTGGTCAATCAACAGTAGTTTTAATACTGGAATTAAAATTAAGGTAGAGGAATTAAGTGCTATTTTTTCTTTTAAAAGTGATATGTCCCCTAATTACATCTTTCATTAGAGATAAAAGCACCAGTGTATTTGAAATGAGAGGATGAAGTGTCTTTCCAAGTGTTTTAAGAGCAATGGAAGATTAATCCCTTTCAACAGGAAATAACAAGTATTAGTGACTGAGGAACAGAAAAGCGTTCTCTCACATTCTATTCTTTGTACCCTTTGCTTAATAAGAAATACAAAATTAAATACCCAAGCTAAATAATTTGCAGTTTATAATCTTTCCTGTAGATGTCACCAAAACCTTTCATAAGTACCATTTTGGGTCTTAATATCAATTATTTAACTCCTTGCTTAACGTTTCTGCACAACTTTTCCAAGCCTTTGTCTTTCACATGTTTGCAAAAAAAAGTGATCACTTAAAGAGTATTTAGTAACCTTTAGATTTGGGTCCATCTCCTGTCCTTTTACCTACACAGGCGTAGGCTGTGTTTAACACTGATTTGGGGTTTCTTTTCTCCTTTTTCTTGCCCCCACTAAAGCTTATCAATAATTAATCACTTAATCAATCACTTAATCAATAATTTCTAATTCAAATCAAGACAATTAGGAATGGAGGAGCAGCTAATGCTTAGCTTCCATTTATTCTTATACTTTCTTGTAGGTGAAGTAAAATCTACACAAGACAGGAGAAGTGCACTGCACTTATTCCGACTTGGTGATGCCATGCTCAGAATTGTAAGGAGTAAATCCCGCCCACTGCTCCACCTCATGCGCTGCTGGAGCCTGGTGGCACCTCACCTTGTAGAGGTAAGAATGGGGGACAAAAATGGGAATGTGTGCATGAAGTGATAAAGCTGAAAACAATGGAGACAGCTTGATAGTTCTTAAAATGTATAATAAATTTCAACATTGTCAAATCTGCTCTGCACTGTGTCATATATTGTGATACTGCCACCAAGGAGCGTGCTTGTAAATGACCAAAATGGACAGGGACAGGGTGCTGGACTTCTGCAATATGGTGGAAACTATGTCTGGTAAAAAAACTGAAACCATCCCGAGGAGCTCTAGGTGACTCGTCCATTTGCCTATAGTCCCAGTCAAGGTCTGCATCCTTGAAATTCTTCCCATAAAAGGATGCAGATTTTCTTTTCCCACATAAAGCCAGCTCAGCTGCTACCTTTTGAAGGGAAAAATGGTCACACAGTCCAAATGAGACAACATTTCTCTCAAGTTCTGTTCTGTGGATTTTAGTATTTATTTATTTTCAGCTCTATGTGTTTTTAATTGTCAGCAAACTTTCATACGTCTGTGGACCTCCAGGCAGCCCAGAGTCTCAGTGATCTGTTTCCATGACAGTAGTCCCCTGTTTTCATCAGAATGGGGTCCCTGGTCACATCAGTGGTGAAGCTGTTTTGAAGGTTCAGTAACATGTAGTGCTTACCTCCCTTGAAAGTGTATGATTAAAAGCAAATTTTTTGCTTGAACACAGTCTAATACTTCTCCTTTCCCTGCAGGCTGCCTGTCACAAGGAGAGACACGTATCTCAGAAGGCAGTCTCCTTCATCCATGACATCCTTACGGAAGTACTGATGGACTGGAACGAGCCTTCTCACTTTCACTTCAACGAGGCACTTTTCCGCCCATTTGAGCGCATAATGCAGCTGGAGCTGTGTGATGAGGACGTCCAAGACCAGGCAAGTCAGCTCTGATCAACTTGTCTGTATCTGGTCTCCATGCCCATAAGAATGTTTTCCAGAGTGCATTTGGTCCACCTGAGCGTGTTTCCCAAATTCTCTTTGAATTCTTCCCCTTAATCATCTTGGAGGAGTTGGGAGTGCTCTAATCCAGCATTGTGGCAGAGCTCAGAGACAGTAGACCCGGCTTTAAAGCAATTAAATAAAGGTTTTCTATTATCTAAAAGATTTTAAATAATAAATTAGTCTAGACTGTCATACTGAGATCTAGGAATGTGTTTAAAGACATTCTTATTCCTTCTGAAGATCCATCTGTATATCAGTTCTGTTTTTTGGTTCTTTTTCTTTTAACCCCTTCTACACTGGCTGCAGGTGGTCACCTCTATAGGAGAGTTGGTGGAAATGTGTTCTACTCAGATCCAGTCAGGATGGAGACCCCTGTTTAGTGCCCTGGAAACAGTGCACAGCAGCAGCAAGTCAGAGGTCAAAGAGTACCTTGTTGGAGAATACTCTATGGGTAAGGGCTTCCTGCACTGTTTCATGTGTGCTTTTGATTTCCTGGGGATACAGTAACAAACTTAATATATTCAAATGCCCAAACTGATCAGTGGCAATACAACACTCCAGACCTGTACCAAAGAATCTGACTTATTACTTGGGGTAGGAAGGAAAAAAACCATATTGTTCTGACCTTCTGTCCTCTACATTGTAACAAATAATTAGAATGAGAAAGAAGGACTTCAAACATACTTTCATAATTTTGAGCAAGACAGTAATGCAAGGGTACTGAGTTTGGCTGAGCATTTGTCACTGTCCTGCTGAAGAAGGGACTATATCCAAGCAGCATGTCTCTTGTGGACTGTCTTCCCTATTATATCAAACCTATTGCTCTTGTACATCAGGGTAACTTAATGTGATAATCTAGGCAAGTGCTTGTCCAGGCATTTGATCACAAGGGTTTCAGATTCCTAGTACTATTACAGAACACATTTCTCTAACAATGTGCATCTCTCCCAGAGATGTTTGCTTGTATGGAAATGTGTTAATATGGGAAACCCATTTATTTCTGTTCTTTTGCTCCTTTAGAAGATATGTTTAAATGTGACAAGTCACATGTAAGGGATGTGGCTTTCCTCCTAAACTTTGTCATTGAGATTTGTTTTGGCTGATGGCTGAATGCCATGTACACAGCTTTTGAAGACTGATAATCTACTTGAGAAAACCAAGGTTATTTTGTTACTCTATGGTCTGAACTGTTTTCTGCATGATTGATGTGATCTTGGCAGTCATCAAAAACTAAACCAGAAACTAAACAGAAACCTCCACCAAACAAAAGTATTAGCTCCTGAGTTCAAGAGCTCAAACTGGCTCTTACCATTTGAGCAGGCATAAACTGGTATTTGTCACAGACTGGGCAAAGGACGGAATCTCTACCACTTCCTATGAAAGGCTAAACAAGTTGCCTTTCACAAAGAAGAGAAGGTCTTACTTTTAAGATCATTTCTGTCTCTGTGCAGAATAGAAAAAATTCTGCAGATTCAGTTAAATGTTTGAAAAATGGTTGGAAAATTATTTTTAAGGGAGTGTGAGGAAGAGTTCTCATCTTGTTATCTCCACAGGGAAACGCCAGGCTCCGGTATTTGATGTCTTTGAAGCATTTCTAAACACAGACAACATTCAGGTCTTTGCCAACGCTGCCACCAGTTATATTATGTGCCTTATGAAGTTTGTCAAAGGACTGGGTAAATACTTTTCTATTAAGTCATGATATATCAAGCTTGATCCCACAGAAGAGGATAATTCAGTTATGTAATACATCGCATGGTAGGAAAAAAGAGAGGCAGTGAAGATGTTGAGTCCAGAATGCTTAAAAAAATTAAAATAAAATCAGGAGCAAGGGATTATTTCTTTAACATTTTTAATACTATCAGTTCTTCAAGTTTTTATAGCAGCAAAGATGCATCTCACTCTTAAGTATCTGCTTCTTAATTTGATCTTCGTTTACACCAGGACTTGTTTATATTCATGTAAATAACAAAAAAACCTCCAAACCTAGAATATTGCAGAAATGGCCTGGTGTTGTGTAGAGACAGCATGGATTGTTTGCAACAGAGCAGGGCATGTTTTACACTGCAGGCAGCAGAGACCAGGCATAGCAAGTTAGGGTGACCCTGCAGAGTAATTGTCATGTTTCACCAGTCTTCAGAACAAAGGCAAATGAGGCTGGGTCATTCTACCCCTGTGCTGGTGATCCATGGCTTGCCTTGATCATTAGAATTTGACACTTTTCATTGAACTGTGAAAATGTTGGGGTTTTTTTGTGGATGGAAATTATAGAACTTCTAAGTAATGATAGAATAGGGCTTTTGGTTTCTATATAAATATTAATTCACAGAAGTTTCAAGATCTGTAAGCAACTCCTTCTGATGTAAATGAAGCCCCTAGCTGCAGCAGATCCACTTTTTAATGTTACTCTTGTCTCATTGAGCTATTTCACCACTGATTTCAATAGAGGAAGAATTCACCTTGTGATGTAATTGTAATTGTAGTTATTACTACAAAAGAGAAATAAACTTACATGTCCAGTACCAATAGAGGAAACTCATGTTTTTTCTGAAGAGCTTAAAAGTCTGACTTATATTTCTTTATGTTTCTTGCTTTCATGAGATAATTTTGACCCCTTTGTGGTCGTATATAAAAAAGCAAGGTCTTTTTTTTAATTAAAGGTAATAGGACTATGGGAAACATCAGCAAATACAATGCCATACTATGTGCATTGTATTATAAAACTAAAGGATTCTAACTTCACTGGCTGACTTGGCTGATCTCAGTAGGAGACAAAACATTAAAATACATTATGGAGGGAATAGTTAAGAGCATAGAAAAGCAAATAAATATACTGAAAGTAGAACAAAGTAAGATTTAATAAAATAATTTAATGTTTATCTTGTGCTTTTTATGAGCGGAATAACATTTTAAGGCAAGAAAATGTTAATGTCGATAGGCATTTAGTCAGGCTTCAGATTTGGCACTGAATGGTAAGTAATTGGCTAAACTGGAAAAATGGTTTTGAGCCAAGTATTCTAAGGTGGACAGAACATTAGCTGAGAGGAGATAGGCAGACTGGCAGACAGGGAAAATTATGAAGTTAATGGAGTTATCCACAGAGGATCTCTGCAGCAGGATGCCTTGGAACTGCTCTGCTTATTGAATTCCCTTAGTGAAGCTGGCCTGAAAGGAGCAGTCTGCTGATGGAAGTTGGGAATACCAGCAATAGAGAGGCACTAGAACCTGAGGATATGTATCATACAGTTGAAACTGTGAGACCTTGATACCTGCATTAAAGAGCAGAAGGAAATGTAGTATACAAAATATAAAATTATGTATTTAAGCAGTCAATAAACTAATAGAATGAACTTGTAGTAGAAGATCTTCCCAGGGCAGTGGGGTGCAAATGAATAGAAAAAAAATAGTATAGTAATTGAGCAAAGGATGAACATGAGGAGAAGAAGAAAGTGGAATGGAGTCAATATGACAGATAATATAATGTATGATTATTAGAACTCCCAAAGACTCTACTAAAGAGATATTAAATAGGCATATGTTTATTAAAGCATTTATTAATATAAAAATTTGTGTACAGACTATTAACAGTATTACTGTGTTGTTTGTGTGGGGGGTCACCTGGTTGTCATTTAAGAAGAACAGACAAAGGGTGTTTTCTGGATTGTGTTCATACATTAGGCAGAACTGAATGAGAAAACAAAATTAATGGTTTATTTTTTTATTTTCTTATGTCCTTCCCAATGCTGCCTTTCCTGTCCTAAGGGGAAGTAGATTGTAAGGAAATGGGTGACTGTGTACCAGGATCAGTATCTGCATCTACAGACTTGTGCCTTCCTGCGCTTGATTACCTCAGGAGATGTTCTCAGGTATGATGAACAATCTTACACAGGCACTAACCTGGCCTGGGAAGCAATTCTAACCTGCAGGCTTTGCATCAGTCATTGGATGATTTGCATGAACCCAACAGAGTCTGTGGTGACCCTGACGGTAAAACCGTGCACTGCCAAATGGACAGTGGTAATCTGAGGGAATATCATACCTTCCAGGCCAGTTAGCAGTGGGGAAACCAAGGAGATAAAAAACACTCAGACCCAAGGGAACATATGAGAAAATGTTAATGTTTAAAACCTCATAGTAACATAATTCTAAGTAAATTAATTCTTATTTAAACAGTTACCATAAACAGTGTGGGGAAGGAAGGAAAGAAAAAAAAACACAACCCAAACCAAGAAGCTGAGAATTCTTATATTTTAAGAACAACAGATTACACCCTCTGAAATGCAGAAGCAGCTTATTTGTACCATGCAAACGTATCTGAAGCTCAGGATAAATCTGTAATAATTAGAATGCTGGTATGTTTCCTGTAATCTCCTTGCACTCAGCATATATTACTATCCAGGGGTATCTGAACAATTTTTGTCTAATTTTATAATGTTGTTTGTATTTCTGTAGCAGCTGCAGGTCTTTTTGTTGGACCCAGGCCATGTTTTTCTGGGTCCAATACAAGATCATAACAAAGGATACTATCATTGCTGAAAGCACTTAATATCTAAATTCAGAGATAATGGGTGGATTCAGTATGCAGACTGAGAAAAGAAGGGAAGAATAAGGCAACTCAGAATAATAAACAGCAAACATACCAAACTCAACTTACTATCTTGTTAATCTAAAACAATTAGCAAATATCTGTATATATCTAATGTGTGTTCTGTCTATACACTATTTGTACCGCACTGCTATTCCTCATCCTTACAAACTCCAGTTCACCGTGAGGGGGAAATACTGTCTCCTCTTTAAAAGAAGCAACCATTTATATCTTGTTATACCTTTTAACTTGTTGGTAAAAGAAGAACAGGAATGACTAAAAAAAATCCTGTCTGTATATTGCAAGTACATTATTTACTTAGAAAGACCTGATTAAACAGTGGTAGTATCCCTGCAGTAGTACAGCTAACGGAGCTTCTTAGGTCATAGATGCAATCAATGAGTTATACTGTTTGCCCTTCACAAATGAGAAGAGAGCACACTCCCATCTCAGAAATGTGTTATTTAAATTGCTGCTCTCCCTCTCTTTACCCACAACTTTTTTACTTGTCAGTGAACCAAAGACTTCTGGCCTCTAATTGTGTTTGCATACCTTTTATTTTATTTTACATAACTGTGTTGTATGTGATCACTTTTACAAACTCTCCTGTGGATATTTATCTTCTCTTTTTTTTCTCTCTCTCCTCTTCTCCACCCTCCCAAGTTGTTAGCCAAAATTTATAAAATGCCCTTGAAACCCATCTTCCTCAGTGGCCGGCTGGTTAACCTGCCCCGAAGAACACAGGAACAGTCAGCCAGTAGTGAGGATGGGATTGAGTGCATCCTTTCTGACTTTGATGATGACACTGGTAAGTGCATTGAAAGTAGTGAATGCAGAACTAATCAATTGATTCTTCTACGTATTGCTGCAAATTTTGCCAACTGCTGAAAGCAAAAAGGAAGGAAAGCATCATAGTTTGTTTCCTTGTTGTCTACACACACCCGTGTGTACTCACAGAGCTTGGACTTTCAGGTCCTGTCACTTTCTTTATGTAAGAGATACAGTTCAAATATAAGAAAATACACCCTCTCTCCTAGGACAAGATAACAATATTTTGATTACCAATTATTTTGATTATCCTGATACTCAAAATACAAGCATTGTGTATTTCTGAGAGCTAACACAAAATACTTTCTGGAGCACAGCTGAAGTAAAGGAGTGAAAACCTCTTAAAGTTGATATTGGCACACTTGCATTTAACAGAAAAAAAAGTGCCAGTATTGAGTTACAATCTAGAAAGATAAAGAATAATTGTTTAAATGTTTCCAAACTTAGGTCCTGTGGTCTGTTGAAATAAACAGTGGATTTCTGAAGTCCATAAAAAGCACTATGACCTCCAGAAAAAACAAGCAGCATTTGTCTCCTGATTATTCATGTGGTTTATATGAGTTGTCGATTAAGCAGGTGTTGGATGAACTAGAGTGTGCAGAGTCAAGCAGTAGAGGAATGCAGCCTTATGGCTTCTGGGCTCAGGAGTCCTCCACAGCAGTACAGTCACTTTTGAATGTGTGAACTACTGAGCTGTGCCAGCCAGACTGCCTTTATGAAGAGTCAGCTGCAACCTGACAGAAAGCAGGCTGACTCCAATGCGTTTCATTCCTGCCTCACCAGACTGGCCCTTGGTACCTAGCTTTATCTAGACTCTTCCACCACATGGATTGTCCTGTTCTTGCTACCCTGGATAAAGGAGAGAAAAGCTGCTCTCTGAAACCAGAAAGTCACAAGTCCTAATTTTTAGCAAAACAACCTTTTACTTCTTTCTTGTGATGGGTTTGTTTTGTTTTTTTGTCTCTCAGGGGATTTTAGGATATTCACCTGGGATGAAGAGACCCAAGTAATTGAAGCCTCTGCTTTGAATAAGATTTGGAGCTTGACACCTAGGGTCTTCCCTTCTCAGTTACCTACTGTTCTGAAGTGACTCTGCCTGTCACTCTCTTGCTGTAAACAGAAATGTCACCCTGAAGCAAATAAACCTTCTTTTGGTTCTTGTCAGAGCTAAGCCCTGAGGCTGTCACCCAGTTTGTTATTTACATGGCAATGGTGTTAGAACATTGCTAGGCAAACTTGACTTTACAAAGACACAAGGCACTCTTCACCTGGCACTCTAGTGCTCAAAGTCAGTAGCAGGATGAGGCAAAATGTTTTAACCTGCTTTGCCATATTTGCAGTATGTTTTCATACTGTGTTTGATTTCATGCTGGACTCTTCAGGAGGGTATTTTAGAGATACTCAGTTCACCCAGATTAGAAAGTGTCCATATTTTGTTCTGAGTCATTTGTGCTGTTTCCTTATCCAGAAGTATCATTGAAGTATAACTGACTCAAAACAATGTCACCATACTTACTGCCCTCTCAAAGTGGCGTGAATAACCTAGTTACAAAGTAATGATTTTACTATTTTTTTCCTTGTTTCTCGGGAAGATTCTTGCAGTCAGCAAGCTGAGTGAATCTTGAACAAAATCCCTTCTTGTATTGCTTTTAGAATATAATTAGGCAGCAAGCATCATTATTAAGATACGGACTACATCAGCATACACTGGCAGAAACACGTACATTAGTGAACCAAAGTAAAATCCATTTTAGCCTAATAAACCCATAGCCTTTTAAGGTGACTTAACTCAAGGTCCTTCGAGTTGTTCATGTTATTAAGGAGAACTAGCAAATACTTAAGGGATCTATGAAAAATTAAAGGGCAGCAATTCTTAACCATGTTCAAAACTATATTGAATACTAGTTATCTTTTAGGGAATACCTGTTTGCCAGTGTAGACAAGAGGTCACCTGTATCCTATCAGCTGTTCTGGCAGTTGTCCAGCTCTGTGACCTCTTCAACATCTAAAGATGATATGTGAGGCAGCCTGATATATCTCATACCTCATGAGATATTTTTATTGTTCAGTTCTGAGTACCAAATAGAGCCAGTTAAATTATGGCTGGTCTCCTCAGGAGCCGACTTTAAAACATAACATCAAGGAGTACAATCTATTCTGGGCAGCATTTGCAATGATAATGAAATGAGGTTTTATTTATGTATTTTTTGTGGCATGTTTTACACAGGATTAAAGAGACCAAGCTAGTAGGAATAGTAAAATATTACCTGAATAAGGTGTGTGTTGATGAGGAAGGATGGGACAAAACACAAACTTAATAAAAAGGGAGGGAAAAGGAAACCATAATTTCAAAAATGGCTATTGCCCACAACCATTACATGGCAACAATAAATATGCAAGAACCATGATCTTTAAGTTACTTGATTTATTAATTTCCATGATTTCTGAGGGCGGGTTTCACCTGTGTCAAGCAGTATCTTACTCATGGTTTTTGATCTTTCTTTCTTTACTTGTAGGCCTTATTAATGTCTGGATTATTCTGCTGGAAGAATTAACAACTGCCATATCCAACTGTCCCCGCCAACACCAGCCTCCTACTTTGGATCTGCTCTTTGAGTTGCTGAGGGACATTGCCAAGATACCTGGTAATGAAAGGGCTTGATAACATGTGAGCCAGTGGAGTCCTAACCACAACTTTTAGAGTCATAAGCCATTTCTGTAAAGTATGTTACTTGTCTTAAAGCTGCACAGAGACATTTCTAGAAAGAGATTTTCTCAGAGCTGATAAGTTGTTCCAGTTAGTCCATTCTGTTGACAAAAGGTATCTTGTAAGGGTATATTGAAGATATGTTTAAATTCATTGCACAATAAAGAGTTATAGCCATAGAAAATGTTTGCTTCATGTCTAGGAAGTGGAAAGAGAAAATTACATAATCCTGCCGATCTGCTGGGAAAGACTATACAGGTGAACAGTTGGCTAAATGTACCTCATAAGTACATCCAAAACATTTTGCCACTCTCATCCCACAAAAATGTTTCAGAACCTCTTTCCTTCAGCATTGCCTCAGGCTTCAGCTTGGAACAAGTTAGCAAATTTACTGAGCATGTAGGCTTTGTAAGCAAGTATATACAACTATTATTGTGTTTGTTTTAAGGACCAGGATTTGGCATTTATGCAGTTGTACATCTTCTTCTTCCCACGATGTCTCTTTGGCTCCATCGCAGCCATGGTGACCATTCTTACTGGGATGTGGCATCTTCTAATTTCAAGCATGCCATTGGCCTTTCTAGTGAACTTGTAGTGGAGCACATTCAGAATTTCATACACTCAGGTATGTCATTGTAACATCACATCTACAATCATCAGTGACATGTTACTGAATAGCTACTTGGGGAGGTGGCTTCATTGCTTTTTTGGTTGCTCAAGCATAAAATAGGAGGATAATTTAAAATTTCAGATTGGGATTTTTTATTTTCTTTTTACGGTTTAGAATTATGGGGGAAAAAATGTAAGACACTTATGGATGTTATTTAGACCAGGCTCCTTCTCAGAGCAGAAGTTTAATCTTCAGCATTAAAAGATCATCATCATTAGTATACTTCCCAAAAGAAGATGCAGACTTTGATCATAAGGAACTAGAATATCAGAAATAGGATCTAAGATAATTTCTCCTGTACCACTTCAGCCCAGACATTTTATATTGTTAACTGAAAAAGGATTGTTCTTATTTCAGCTTGATGCGATGCATGTTTCAATACCTCATAAAAAACATTTGGTTTTGCAAATTCTCTGAATAGCAGTAAGTGTAGCAAGACTGTTTTTCTTTAATTATAATGAAAAGGCAATAATGTTAAAACCAGTCTGTGTTTTTTCCCTGTAGATATTGGTTATGAAAATATGATCAATACTATGTTGAAAGATCTTTTCAAGTTGCTGGTAGCCTGTGTAGCAGAACCAACAGAAATTATTTCCAGAGTTGGCTGCTCCTGTATCAGGTAACCCAGTCTGTTCTCTCGTAGCATATTCAAAAAAGATGTCTGTGTCTTTGAAGATCTTGTGGACTGATAAGTTGGTTAGCATCTCAAAAGAAGTCTACAGTACATCTGTCTTGGTTTTGAAAGATAGGTGCCTGCCAAGGAAGGCAGGAGCTTCTCTTGGAATAGAAAATGGAAACCCCCCCCTCTCCAATTTTTAAAATTAAAGGGGCTCTCAGGCAAAGATATGAGGATAGGAATAACAGTTCTTTAATATGTATAAACAAAATAAAGTAAAACAAAACCCAACAAACTACAACTTAATAGGAAAATTAGACCAAGATGCAGTATTAAATAAAAACAAAACTTGATAGTTAGAATACAGCTTGACACCCTGTCGGTCAGGGTGTTGGTAGCAGTCCAGTTTGAATGGTGGCTCCAGTAGTACTCCTGGGATGACAGATGGTTCTGTTGAAGCAGAGATCCTGTAGAAAGGCGGAGTTTTCCTCCAATGGTCCAGTGGTGATGTTGAAGGGTCTGGTCCTTCCTCTGGGAATCCAGTGGGAGAGAAGGCTGCTCCTCTGGGAATCCAGTAGAAGGCAGATGCCTGTTCTGTCCAAATGCCCAGATTATATCCAGGTGGGAATGCTTGGCTCCTCCCCCTGGGCGGAGCATCTCACAATGGGCTGATGTCATTCTCTGAGTCATGGGGTGGGTCCTTAATTGCCCATTAAACAGGAATGGCTCCCAGAGGGAGTTATCTATGACTCATGGGGCAAGGTGTTAATGGCCCATTAACAGGAGATAGTCTGGGGGAGGAGGCAAGGAAAGCACTGCCCCTCCTGATTTCAATAGTTCATGAAGATGGAGATAGAATACAGACCTTCTGGAATATTTTACATTGTAACCTAGGACAATGTCTTAGCTCTTTTTAGTGGAATAATGAATTTTAGATTTATTATTCTTTTCTTGCTGTTTTCAGTGTGCTTCAGAACCTGTTTATTTTAGGTTTATTTTATGTGTATGATTCTCAAAAAAGCACTTGGCACATTACTTATATATAGTAAGTCAGTAATTGATCCTTAAGAAAAAGGGTCTTCTCCTGGCATTCACAGGTCTCCAGAGGTAATTCGCACCTTTCACAGTCTTCAGGTTATTACAGTCACAATCAAAATAAGCACTCCATTTATACAGTTACATAGTATGTGCGGTTGGTGTGGCAAGATGTCTACTTATAGGAAAAAGCAAAGGAGAAAAAAAAGTCAAAACTATAGTGTAATTACAAAAATAGATCAGGGCAAGAACTGAGGAGATTGGATAACAGCTAGTTGCTGAGTAAGCCTTTTGTTCTGTTTTCATAGAATCATAGAATGATTTGGGTTGGAAGGGACCTTAAAGATCGCTTAGTTTCAACTCCCCTGCTGTGTGCAGAGACACTTTCCACTAGACCAAGTTGCTGAAAGCCCCATCCAGCTTGGCCTTGGTCACTTCCAAAGATGGGGATTTTCAACCTTCTCCCTTTAGAAGTAAGAATTGTCTAATTCCTTCTTGAACATGGTAACATTTTCCTGTGTCCTTACAGGTATGTGTTGGTGACTGCAGGGCCTGTTTTTACTGAAGAGATGTGGAGGCTTGCATGTTGTGCCTTGCAGGATGCGTTCTCTGCCACTCTGGAGCCAGTAAAGGTGAAACTGCCATTTTGCTGTCAGTCAAAATGTAATCACGCAGTGGATGCACTAACTTTTGACAAGTCATTGATTTGTCAATTCAAAATTAAACATGTTGGATCAAAAATGGAGATTGAAATCAGTTTTTCTAAACATATACAGACAACACTAGTAGCTTACAGTTCAGACTTACTTTAAATTGCCTTGCCAGCATGAAATCAGAATAATTCAATAGGTGAAAATTTTCCTTTTTAATCCATTTCTTCATCTGGATTTACAAAAACTAGATAGAAGACAATGTTGCTTTGCTGTAGCTGCATGCTCCATATTAGACTAGTTTTCAGTTCACTATCTGGTTTGTAAACAAAAAATCCTGTGAAGTCTTTGCAGACCAGCATCCATAAAAAGCTGCCTTTACATTGGATATATTAATTGCTAGATGGCAGGTGACCAGCTGGTGGGAATGGAAAAGGTCACCTAAACTTGTATTTCACACAGACAGGCTGGACATGGCTACAGTAATTTGTTTAACACACAGTGACATTCTGATGTTGTGTCTCTCCGTAGAACCTGTTGGGCTATTTCCACAGTGGTGCTGAAAGCTTTAGTGGAGATGCCTGTGAAGTGAAGGTGGCAGCCCCCTCCCTCTCGCCAAGTGCTGAGGCTGAGTACTGGAGAATCAGAGCCATGGCACAGCAGGTACTGACAGATGTTTCAGGGGAAGTCAGAAAGCCTTTTAAACTTGGAGCTTTTATTTCTTTCTTTTTCTTGAAGGTGTATTTTTTCCACCATCTTCCTCACAAACCCTACAGGCAAAGACTTTTTCATCACCAGGTTAACATCAATTTGTCTAACAGTAGTATTCAGAAAAATTAACAAAAACCAGGAAAAAAAATAAAACCAAAACATCAAAACTGTCACCCTGTAAATAGGAATTTGCAATGCCTAGGGGGGGAAAAATGCATGGGTATCTAAAGAGGACTGACAATGAGCCTACTGTGTAATGTAATTTTAAAAATTGCTAGGTTAGCATACATTAGTGGAGATGTTTTTGATGGAGAAAGGGAAATAGTGTCACTGTGAATCCTCATCAAGAATGTCACAGATGTCTGAATGCTGTTTTAAAGAATGATAAATTCGAAGGACAAAAATTGCATTAGAACAGAGATGGTGATATGAAAATATCTGATTGACCTATCAAAGCATTTTTTTCTATAAATATCTAGGTATAGATTGCAAAGAAGAAAAAGGGTTACTGGGAACTAGAGGATAATGCTGACATTTAACAAATGATTCACTAACTCCTAATTAGAATCAGCAGAACAAACTTGGAAACAACCTTCTTAGGGTCCTTGTGACTATAATGAGGGTTATTCATCCTATGGAAGTGGTTATATGAAACAAGTTCTTTGAAATACAGTAGACTGAACTTAATGACCTACACGATACCATAAAACTGTTAATACCATATGACAGTTTCAGCATGGGAAAGCAGATAGATTAAAACAGCCAGCAGATGTTTGGTGTCAATTTCTGACTTGATAAATCATACTCTGATGCTTCTTGAAAATCTGAGACACACAGACTAGGTTTGGTGATCACAAATGCTGTGGTAGCACAGTTGGACATTGTTGACATTGTTGGAATAGAAAACGTGTTTTAAATTAAGTTTAAAAGATGCGGAATTCAAGAAAGCAGGGAATGTAACATTAATACTTTTCTTATAGACACTATCAGTGGCACTCCCTGAATCTTCCTCAGTGATCATTTGCCACAACTATGAAGCTACAAAACAAAGCTACAGCAACTGAGAGTTGTTTTGTTGTTTCCCACTGAACTGATTTTCGTTAGGATAGGGTTAATTTTCTTCCTAGTAGTTGATACAGTGCTCTGGTTTGAATTTAGTAAGAGAATAATGTTGATAATACACTGATATTCTAGTTGTTGCTGAATAGTGCTTATACTGAGTCAAGGACCATTCAGTTTTCTATCCTCTGCCAGTAAAGAGGTGCATGAGAAGCCTGGAGTGGAGCATGGCCAGGACAGCTGATGGAGACTGGCCAGAGGGATATCCCATACCCCAGAGTGTGTGCTCAGTATGTAAATGAGGGGAGCTGTCTGGCAGGGGCTGCTCAGGAGCAGGCTGAGCATCAGTCATTGGGTGATGAGCAGCCGTACTGTGCAAGTTTTACTTCTCTCTCTCTCTCTTTTTTTTTTTTTTTTTTTAATTTTTTTTTTTGTTCCCCCCCTTTTTGTGGGGGTGATTTATTTTACTATATTTTATTTAAATTATTAAACCGTTCTTATATCAACCCATGGGGTTTAACATTTTTTGCCTGATTCCCCTTCCCTCCCCATCCTTGAGAGGTGTGGGGTGTGGTAAGTTAGTGGCTGCTTGGTATTTAGTTGCTGTCTGTGGTTAAAACACAAAACACCCCAAAAGGATTGCATATTAGGTGTCTGTTGTATCTTCATAGCTGAAAATAATTGTTCCAACAACCAACCTTTCTAGGTACAGCTGGCTAAGTGTGCATAAAGGTCCTTATTTCCAATGTATGAGATACTTTCAGATAGAAGCATACAGACAGCAGAAAGCTTGGTTTGGCATTTGGTGTTATGCCTTATACAGGTTTAAAGAAAAATATGTCTGTCCTTTGCCCTGCCCTCCACTGGATGTCTGGAGGTAGCCCATTGCTGTTTTACCAAAGTGGCATACTCCAGGAAAGGCCTGGCTGGGGGGATACCTTGCATTCTCTCTATCACTGTAAAATAATTCAGTGTGACATAGATTTCACACTGCAGGGAATCCTATTCCCAGCCTCTCTCACCCCAGACCCACTACAAGTGCTGAGCTAATTGTTTTATGTAACTTGTTGTTTTCTAGGTCTTCATGCTGGAGACTCAGTGCTCCCCAAAAACCCCTAGCAACAAGGAAGGGTTTGAACATGCCCAGTCATGTGTTCTCATCATTGACCTGCCTCCAGATAAGAAACCAAATGGGCATAACCAGAGAAGGTAAAATATCTTCCAAGAAAGACACTGTGTCACTAAAAGCAAGATAAAAATATTGCTGGACAGGAAGAGATGTGGACTGAGTCTGGTAAATCATACCTCTCCACAGGGCTCGTCAGCAAAAACAAATAGAATACACTGATCAAATTAGTTTTTGTAACACCGTTTCATTTTTAGTGATACCTAGCAAATGCAATGTCTGCTTCACTAAGGGTCTTTTAAATTTGGTATTACTTGGTTAAGAAGGTAGAAAAAGTTAATGGGTAAACTGGGGCATTATAAACTGAAGACACCACATCCAAAACTGCAAAGCTGTCAACAGTGAGCTAGGGAACATTGGTTTTGCTTGGCACATTATTTTTGTGGAAATCTTTGTGTTACGTTACCATCTGAGAAACTCACCTATTTGCACTACAGTCTAATCCTGTGAAAGATTTCCTTTTGCTTGCTCTTGGTTGTTTAAACAACTGCTGTACCATCATTTGGGCCAATAATCAGAATTCTGCATTCAGGGTTTGTGTTTGTATTGCAAGGTATGTTATAGCATGAAATTCTTTTACAAGATACCAAACGTGGTTTTATGCCGTTCAAATCTAAACTATTGCTTACAACAAAGAGCCAGAATGCGATTGTCCTTCTTTAGCTGGACAGGAAGAAAGACCATGCAAGATGTCTCTATTCTTACACTGCTGTAAAGAAGTTTTCCCCCAAGAGCAGGTGCTCAGCTGCCTCACCATGGGAGAAAAGGGCCCTGCACAGAGACAAAGAAAGCTTAAGATCACAGGTTAAACTGTTCCTTTATAGGGGGAAATATCTACTTTATCCAAAGGCTAGCAGGTTATTCTTCTTGTTATTATGAATGCAAAGCAAAAGACTGGAATATTCACTTCTCATAGTACATAAGGCCATGCAATCTAACAGGCTGTATTTGTAAGGGTAGCAAGGGTCCTGCTTGATTTAAACAAATAAATAAAGCTTGCAATTAATACAAACTCTGAATGCTCTCACACTGTGCTTTGTCCAGCCAGCTGCTAAAGGTGTATATGCCCACAGCCAAGTGTTATCCCAGCAGTGCTCATTTTTTTCACCAAAACACAGCTCACAAGTTGACTGTGCTACTCTTTTCATATTATTTGCTGCAGCATTGCAGCAATATGGCAATTATGCATGAAATGTGGCCTTTCCGAAGTTTTACTTTAACCTTAGCAGGGTTTCACTTCTCCCTTTTGGTTTTGTTTCCTTAATGCTGCATCGTTTCACAGGAAGCTGGGGTAAGGGAGCTTTTCTTCTTCCTAAAAAGTAATCATATATTTCAGTTTGAAACTTTGGGCAGAATAAGAAAATACTATCCTTAACCAGCTTTGGCATTGTGTTTTCACCTGCAGTACTCTACCAGTTTCTTTTGGGATTGAGCAGTACTTTACTCTGTCCTTGTAAATTGCTTTTTTGGCTATTACAAGGAAAGCAGATCTCCTTCATTCCTGCCCCTGCTTTTGGAACAGGATTAATTGCTTGAAATCACTGCAACCTCTCATTTAACTTTATACATGCTCTTAAGAGCTTTTTTGAGTCAGAGCCTCAAATGATTTTTACAGCAAAAAACTACTTCCCTATAAAGAGCTCAACTGTATGTGCTAATCATCAACATTTTATCACTGTCAAATAATAAGACTACTTAATTTTACCGATGTATCAGCACTGATAGCTGTGTCATGGTAGGCAAACTGACACAGGGAATGTAACCGAAGAACAGTTTTGCCTGAACTTTTAAAAAAATGTTGTATTCTCAAAAAAAAAAAAAAAAAAAAAGTTGGCTTGGTATTCCCAAACGCTTTTGAAACTCATTTAATGGAAGCAGAATAATTTTTGCAACAAAAATTGTCAAAGGTCTACAACTGAATTCTCATGTTACATGAAGATTTGCCTTGTCTACAGTATTGCAAGCAAACTGAAAAATCTCTTCATTACTTGATAGCTGTGCTAATTAAAACTTAGCCCATCACATCAAACCAAGTATTATTCTGTGCATCAGCTCCATTTAAAACATTGCCCTATAATCTTACATAAAGACCTTTATAAAAGACCTTAATATAGGTTTAACAGTTTATAATTTGAGATCTGTGAGATACCAAACAACAGTTCTATCTTTCTTCCAAGCCTTGCTTGCCTGTAAGCCACTCAGTGTTATTTACTGGTGAAAGACCTGAAAACTTTGGTCAGAGGCATTTGCCATTCCTGTGTGCCCTGTGCAAATCAAAAATCATTGAGGGCTAAAACAACTCCCAGGATCTCTCTAACAGGAGCACAGCTAAGAATCACCCAGTATCATATGTGAGGAACAGGATTAGGAATGGGTATTTCCATGCTAGGCTTTCAGTGTTCAAGTTGAAGTCTCAAGAGCAAGCAGTGAAATGTGCCTTCAGCCAGACTTCAGCTTCTTTGCATGCTGCATTGCACTGCTGATGTTTCTGTACATGTTTCTTTGTTGGTTGGATACCTCTTCATGGTTTATTTTTAAGAAGTACTCCTGGACATTAGTGGAAACGGAAACTGAGTAGTAAACTTGTTTTGGCCTCAATTTGTCATGGCAAAATAAAAGTTGTCTGACATGTTGGTGGAGGAATAATTTGTGTGTTAAATTCCTCAGTTATAGCAAGCTGAAATATCTGAGTATGCTTTTATTTCTAGTACAAGCAGAATACACCAATTTAATATTTCATGATTTTTTTTCCTTCCCATGCTTGGTTTACCAAGTATTCCTTTCAGGACGATAGTGGTGAGCTTGCTGTCCCACCAAGTACTGCTCCAGAATTTATATGACATCTTACTGGAAGAATTTGTGAAAGGCCCTTCTAACTTGGAGGAGAAAATGGCGATACAAGTACCAGAAAACAAGTTGGCTGGTTTTCTCAGGTACATCTCCATGCAAAACCTGGCTGTCATCTTTGACTTACTCCTGGACTCCTACAGAACAGCCAGAGAGTTTGACACCAGACCTGGGCTGAAATGTTTGTTGAAAAAAGTGTCTGGCATTAGTGGAGCTGCCAACTTGTATCGCCAGTCAGCAATGAGCTTCAACATCTACTTCCATGCCTTGGTTTGTGCAATCCTTACAAACCAGGAGAACATCACTGCAGAGCAAGTGAAAAAGATCCTCTTTGAAGATGATGAGAGAAGCACAGACTCATCACAGCAGTGTTCTTCAGAAGATGAAGACATTTTTGAAGAAACTGCCCAGGTCAGTCCCCCACGAGGAAAGGAGAAGAGGCAGTGGAGGGCTCGAATCCCATCTTTGAGTGTCCAGCCTGTCAGCAATGCAGACTGGGGATGGCTGATCAAGCGGCTTCACAAGCTCTGCATGGAATTGTGCAACAACTACATCCAAATGCATTTGGACCTGGAGAATAATGTAGAGGAGCCTCCAGTGTTCAAAGGTGACTCTTTCTTCATTTTACCATCTTTTCACTCAGAAACCTCCACCCCATCAACTGGAGGGCTATCTGGAAAGGACACACCATCAGAGGATGACCGAAGTCAAATCAGGGACCAGCTGGGAGACAGCTTGACACCTCGAGGAGGGAGTGGAGAAATATTGCTGCTGCCCACACCCCCTTTTTTCTCTAAACCAGAGAAAAAAGAGCAAACCAAGAAAAAAGAATGGTGGGAGAGTGCTGGCAACAAAATCTACACCATAGCCACTGACAAAACTATCTCCAAGTTTATGACAGAATACAAGAAGAGAAAGCAGCAACAGGCCATGACATCCTTCACTAAAGAGGTCAAAGTGGAAAAGAAAGGGGAATTCCTGGGTTCAAGAGGGCCAGACTCACCTGTGCTCCAGCGACCACAACATCTTCTAGATCAAGGTCAAATGAGGCATTCATTCAGTGCTGGTCCAGAGATCTTGAGACAAGAGAAGAGACCCCGTTCAGGGTCCACAGTCAGCTCCCTGAATATATCTATTAGGGATGCAGAGGCCCAGATACAGGTAGGACATTCTTGTAGAAGGCTAATAATAATATCAATAAATAAAAATACAACTATACTTTTTTTACGTTATTGTAATATTTTTGTTAATTATTGTATATAATGAAGTCCTCATGATGAGGACTGAATTTTTCAGGAGCTGGAATTAATAAAAACCTGATTCTGTCCTATTAAAAGAAAGTCAGTCTTCAGGGAAGTGTCATCAGGTATACACTAGTTCAGTTTTCAAGAGTGCTTCTATGACTGGGGCCAAAACTGCCCTTAATCCTGAGAACTAACAACCTAGGGCAAACTCATTGCTTACTTCAGCTGTAGCCCGCTGAAGGCTTTTGAAAATGCCATGCTGCTTGTCACATTGCTTTTGTACTTAAGAATGGGGTTTTTGTTAATTCCAGAGAAAAATAATGGGTTGTTTTGCTAAACAGAAGCTTGCTGTTTGCATGGGCAAGTGAACAAAACAGTGAAAGTGTAAAACTTGACAGATTTTGTTCGACAAAAAAAAAAGAAAAGGGTGAGCATGATACCTGCAATACAAAGTCAAATAATGCTTTAGTACTGAATGTGACTTAGGAAGACACAGTGAATATTAAATGAATATGCTGGCATTACTCAGTCTGCTTCATGAGGCTGCAACCAGCAGATACCTTATTTTCTGCCTCAACCACTGGTATTACCTATTTAGAAAGGTTTTCTAAAGAGGTTTTTTTAAATCAAATTTCTTTGTAGGCATGGACCAACATGGTGCTGACAGTTCTCAACCAGATTCAGGCTCTGCCAGACCAAACTTTCACAGCCCTGCAGCCAGCAGTGTTTCCCTGTATCAGCCAGCTGACTTGCCACGTGACAGATATCCGTGTCCGCCAGGCAGTACGGGAATGGCTGGGAAGAGTGGGCCGAGTTTATGATATCATCATTTAAACCAAGCTGTGCTCTGTCCAAAGCAAAGGGCGAAAGACATTCAAGGTACACAGCAAAGAAGTACTTGGGGTTCATTTATTGCCTGTTTGTTGGTGACAAATTGAGAAACAACAAGCTTGTCAATTTATATTGTCTATCCACCTGAGACTGTGTGTCCCTCACTCACACTAGCAAAGGAGGCAAAGCATGAGTCTGTTTACAGGATCTGGCATGGCCCCAGAACCCAGAACCTGTCCGTAAATCAAGGCTTCTACCAGAAGAGGTGATACATTTTGTAGCCTTCATTTTAATTCAAATTTGCAGCAATGGGAGCCACCAGAAACTGCAGCAGAACTTCCACACTTGTAATTAGCTGTGAGTGCAACTGTCATGTGGATGTCAAACCAGGTCAGTAAACCTGTTTAACTTAGAAAAGAAATAAATGAATACAAGTCAGAGAAAATGTGGGGCTATAGGATAAGTAAGAAGGTTACATTTTTTAGAGTAACATCTTCCCTTCAAAAACTGACATGAGAGAGGATAGCCAGCTAAAGATTATTGTAATAACTAAATGTGTCACTCACTAGAGAAAGTGAAAATTTATTTTGTTCCGAGAAGAGCCTTCAAAGTCACATCCCAAGTCTAAAATAGGTGAACCAAGCACAGACTATTGATCCTTTCATTGCTCTTACGGAGTATTGCTCAAAGAGAAGTGGCACTGTCAAACTGTCCTCTCTGCAACACCACCCTGGCTGCCTCTTCACCTATGCCTACAGCTGAGCATTTTGCCACATGTCTGATTCCCTCTAAGAGCAAAAGGGAAGTGTGTTTTGCTCCTTCCTGTGAAGCTGTGGGAAGACACACCACCACAAATACTATCATGTGCCAATATCCAGTATTCAACAGAGCAGAGTAGAGATAAAGTGTTCCAGTTTAAACACCACTGCAGCTATTATTCTACTGGAAATTTATGTTTTTTTATGTAGAGCTGCTGTAGCCAGGAACACCCTTTTCACCTTGGTTAAATGTAGCCTATCACTCCACTTAGAGCTGAAACAAGATGGAAAATGGTATGAAAGGGAAGTATATTTCCTGTTTCTCTCTCATTTGTTGTCTGCTGCTGTAAATACAAAAGGACAAATCCTTATGGAGGTACATGCCTCCTCCATGCAGCACTCCTATTGGGACTATTGCAGTTTGCTGTTATTAGTAAGAGGGAGAGAAGGGGGAGGATTGACTATTGTGTTGTCAAATGCATATGTGAAGCTTTTCACACTATACAAAGCAAAGAGTTACCTTGCTGCACAAATTATGTCACAGCCCTTGGGACATTTCATCTCATACTCCCTGCTATATCATTTGGTGATTTGTTGATAACTTGTTGAAAATTAGTTGATTTTAATTTTGGGTGACCCCTTAATGCTGTTCTCCCAAGGCTTTTTAAATGTGCATGCCAACTAAATCTACAGCTTCAGTCCCTGCTCCAAAGCATCCTAAAAATGTCATGTCTTTATATAAGCCCTGGATTTTGCACAACTGCTTTTAGCATCTTAAACCTGGAAAAACAGGAAGCCAAGAAGCTCCACTGAACAGCCATCTCCCAAGCTGCTTTGTTTACAAAGAGTCTGACGCTATCCTCCTGCCTTTTCCTTCCATTGCTTACTTCCCATTTGTCACCTGCTGGTCTTGTGCAGGGAGTATTTGTCCTGTAACTTTCTGTAGTGCCAGTCATGCTGTTTCCCTTTCTTTAAAAAGTTCCCTTTGCTAAATTGTTTAAAGGACATAAAAATTCTGTAAAAACAACTGTTTTCTACCACATAAACTGACTTCATTAATTACTAATTTAACAGCATTTTCAAATGTCAGTTTTCCCCCAATAGTTTTAATACTTCCTCAGGGACAGGTTAGATTAGGCTTTGGTATCTGGGAGAGTAGTAGCACAGTTTGATTTCTATTGCCATGTCTTTCTTATGCATCTTTAGGTAGAGTAAAAGTGTGGTTACATTTTTTTTGTTAAAGTTTTTATTTGGCATCCATACAGAACTGCTTTTAAAGCAGTACATTAAGCAGGCAACAACAGAAATCAGAATAATAAACCGTATTCAAAGCAGCCAACACTGATGGTTTTCATTATAAATGCATCGAATGGATGCAGATCCTTGCTGTACTGATCAAAAACTAAAGCAAATCCCTAAATTATGTAGGGGAAATAAAATTGATAGCAGTACGAGTGAAATCACTCAGGACTACAGAAGAGGTCCTAGAATCTAGGAAACACCATGGTTGCATTGTGGTTGCAATACAAAACCCTTCTGTAAATCAGAAGAAAAAGCATTAGGCATGATAATGCCATTACCACCACCTCCCTCAAGCCCATGAACACAGTATAACCTAGTATTACCTGATTAGCCACCATCTTGACCTAAAATGTAATTTCATTTTAACTATTTACACTACAAATACCACATTGGAAAATGAGGACAAATAAATTTGCTATGTTGCCTTTGGCCTGTTTTGAACTTTGTCCTTCAAATTATGCACTCAGTGCCCACTGTCATACTCCATGCCTCTGCTCATTAACACCCCTCCCAAAAAGGTCATAAGTAACTGAGTAATTCCAGAAATGTAATTTAGAAGGAGGGAAGAAGGAATATTTGAAGCAGCAGACTTTACAGAGCGAAGTTCAGCATGTGCTGCTCTCCTTTTCCTTGTGTGTATAAAATGCTAACCAGGTGAGGGGAACCATGGCCACTTCAGTAACAACCATGAGATGTAGAAGCTGAAGCTTTCTGATGCACCTTCAAAACATAAACAAATTTAAAAAAAAATTAGTTGATTCATCAGATTCTGAGCAATTTTTCTGCTAGTTTAGCTATAGATATCAGTAAGCCCCAAAGAAGTAGAAGAATAAATGTGTGAAGTCACCATTTCATAGGTCATGTGTGGCCTGTTTCATGGCTTATGACTGCCAGCATGATACCCTCAGACCTCATAAAGCAAGCTTTTAGCCCAAAGGAGAAGTCTGCCAGAACAGTCCCAGGACAATGGGACTGGCATCAGCCTGTCTTAAGCCTCAGCAGGGGAATTCCCAACACTGCACAATCCAGTCATGTCCAGGTCCACGTCCATACTACAGTGGCTTTTCTGCTTTTTACTTGTGAGTGGGGAAGCACCTCAGCCAGTAGCAGTAGTAGTTGTTGTTTCCACATGTATATTCACACGTTTATCCCATTCCAGTCCCTTAGTGTTAGTTCTATAATGTTAGTTCATGCATGGCAGTACAGTGGCAGCTTTACTGTTGAACCAAACATTTGAACCTTGAGCAAACCGGTCTCTGCGTTGCAGCTTGAACTTGCTCTTTCTGTTTGCCTTGGTTAATGACCATATTCTTCTCTTTTATTGGCCTTACTTTTTTTGTCACATAAATTTCTATAGGAGCTGGGTTTGGGTTTTTTATTGAACTGGCCAGTTGTTTTTTAAAATTATTGCCCAGTAAATTTTGCTTAACTGAAATGCTTTTAAAAAGATGTGTTAGCTTGACATCCTTCTCAGGTACCAGAGCTGCAACTCTGCTGCCTTTGCCTAATTCACACTGCCCTCAGGACCACTGCAGCCAGCAGAGGCAAGGACACCTCATTTTAAAATCCTGTAGGCAGTTGCTAACAGAGAAAGTTGCTGCTGCATCAACTACCTTTAAGCACATGAAATAGCTTATCACTGTGCAAATATTTAAAGCTGAGAAAAGCAAAGCACTCATCAGGAAAGAAATCCTTTTCCTACAAAATAGGGGCAGGGTTTGACCCCAGCTTACATGGTCTCAGGTCACTGCATATGTTTGCACTTCATTCTGCACTGTGAACATATGCAGTCATATGAGATGACTGATGTGTATATGTACAGATACCTGTAGCTCCAATCACTGCCATATCCTGGGCCTTCAGCATATTTCCAGAGAGCTATCCACATTAGTGATGTGCTTATCTGCTGTGTTGTGTATTTGTGTCACACTCCAATGGTTAACAGTTATTCTGGTACCTTTTCTGAGCATTCAGCAGCCTTCGAATTACCACCACTATCTCTTGGTTAACACACCTTCATGCCTTTATGAACATTAAAATACAGATTTAATACTTTCCTAGGGATAAACACTCATTTGAGAATAACTGACTTAATTTACCATATAGAAAGAATTATTAGAAAAAGATTTACACAGACCTGGGCAATACTTTCCTTGTACAACTCCCAGAACAGGCAACACAGCTTTTGCTTCATCACAGATGAAAAATTTATGTCCTTTGCACTGTGTCTTGCTCATGTCAAGGCCAAGCACTGTTTACACCTGTGACTCGTAAGGTGCTTTCCCTTTCAGTTTGAGCTTCAAGTTTTGTTTAAAACTTAAACGTTTATGTAAGATTCATTGACAAATCCTCATTCACCAAAGATAACCCCCCCACCTCTAAGCACCATGCAGTCTTCACCTGTACTTTATATAGCAGCATCTCAGTGTTGGTATCAGCCCTGCAGAGCCCAGCACAGCACTGGAATGAAGCCGAGTGGAAAGCACGTTAGAAGGGAGTCCAGCTCCTTGTGCTGCCTGCACTTTGTACCTTTCTGCACAGCTTGGGCCCACACTCAAAGTGCTGAAGCTATCAAAAGCAATGGAAGTTGAGTAGCTAGGCATCTTTAATACTCATGACTGAGTCCTTGAATACTTCAATCCCTACCTATGGGTTCACAAGTTCTCAGGAAAGGGGGAGTCCTGTAACGTTCTTTGTGTCACACTCTCTGCTGCTGTCCTCCATACACCTGCTTGAAAAATCCATGGGAACCTGCACACAGCCCCACGCAACCCTGTACTGCACAACTAGAACCCTCTTTTTTGTACAGATCCGGCAAGCCAACGTGATTTATTTTTTTTACCTAGTTCATCTGCAGGGAAGCCTGTTGAGAAATTGTGCATGTGATTTGGCTATTGTCACCTTCAGCAATCCATTCTAAAAATGCCATTTCTCAGTGCTAAATTGTTTTTAATTCACAAAAGAACTGAAGTGCTTGCTTCTTTACCCCCCCACTTTTATACTAAGATATGTCTAAGATGTCTAAGCAGGCTATTTACTCATTACTCAATTACTCCAGTCATAGTAATTTGTGGGAAGACTTGTGTACAGGGCTCATCATGGTATATGACATGAAATGGGTTTTTTTCAGTTGTCGATCATTCCACAGTTGTTAAAGAAGTAAGATGATGATACCATCAGTTTACCAAAATAAGTTTCTCTTCTTTTAGTGTAAAGGACCAATTTAACACTGCACAGAAGCACAAATGTTGGATTTTATGCAGTGTAGATAAAAGTATGTGGCAGTGATCCTTCTTCACTGAGCCTCTGTAATTTGAGTGGAGCTTCTGTAGGGATATCACCAAAAGGTCTCAGCAGCCCTCACTAGCCACATGCCTGGGACTCTAGAAGTTGTACAATTGCAAGGAGAATTTCTACTAGTTCCCCTCAGAACACACACTTTATATGTGACACTAGCTAATTTGGTACTAAACAAACAAAATGCAGTGCTGGCTTTTTAAAAAGGAAAAGTGAAAACACATGTGGCCTAAGAGTGCATCAGTCTTTTCACTTAGTGCTCAGAGGTCTCCAAGCTGAAAACTAAAAGCAGAGGGAAGAAGAAATGCCCTAATTCTGTGGATATTAGTGGAGCTACGCTGTATGATCCTGGATTAATGCAATTATGAGCTTGCCTGTGGAACTATTCTCTCAAATTCCAATTTTTGGCAAAATCACAAGTTGAGGTTTGCATAGTCTACACTGCCACATTGAATCAGGGAGCTGAGTTTATGAAATGGATTTTTGGTTAAGAAACATGGCAACAGGATCTATTCAATCCTTTTACCCCAACATCCCACTTTTCAAAAGGTAGTTTGTATATACTTCGATAAATTTTGTCTGACTCCCATGGAGTATCAGGGCCTTGTTTCCTGTCCCTGCATTTGGTCCATCTGGGCTGTGTTGAAGTGCCAAACTTCCACAAGCAGCAAGCTGAAGAGAGAGAGCTGAGCTGGCAGACAGGCACAGGTACACAGGTTCAAACAAGGGACAAATATCTCCTCCACAATCAGGCTGTGACTCCTGAGCCCCCCACTCTGCAGAGGAAGACAGGATTCAATATCAAAGGGAGAGCAGCCAGGAAGGGCAGAGCATGGTGGTTGCAGAGTCCTGTAGTGCACGCTGTTTGCTAGAGCAGATGGGAGCAAGAGATTGAAGGTGTGCAATGACAAGAGCAAGAATCTTCTTTCAGTTTCCCCCACTTTTTCTTTGCCTCTTTCTCCTACCTCCCCCTCCACTTTTTTCATTTTTGTGAGACTGCAAACATACTTCTGTGGGCCCTTCAACCAGAACTGAAAGCAAGCCAAAGGGAGTGACGCTCCATTTTGCCAAAGATGTAAGTCTTTTCTGTTTGAAAATTAAAAAAAAAAAATAAAAATTTATTTCCATGATGATGGCTGCCAGAGGAATTATTTTACCACAAAACATGATTCCCAGGACTTAATCTCTCTCACTGTATATTCAAGAGGAGCCAGTAGTACTTCTTAAGAGAGACTATAAATTACCTTGTCAAACAAGTGCTTACACTGGGTTTACCTTCTGCTGAGTTTATACCTATCTGCAATTCCTTGGTCTTATCCATGTTTCCTCCCTCTACCTTTCTCTACCTTTCTTAGAAGAAAACTTCCCCATGTCCACCATGTCCTGTTGTGCTGCTAGCTTTGTATGGTCCTTGGGTGTCCAGTGGTTGGGCAGTCACTGTCAGCTGGCTTGCAAATTGTATTTTGTGTATATTTTATTCTGACTGATTTCTGAAATTGAAATATTTTAAAACATAAAGTATAAACTATTTATGTTGCTTGTGTTGTACAATAAAGATGCAAATGCAAAATAAATTATGCTTTGGTTTTGTCTCATGAAAGTTACTGGACAGTTCCTCATGAAGCAAAGGAACAGAGCAGAGAAAGGGCCTGAAATACTTGGTATGTACTAGCAGGAACTGCATTTTTCATGGATGACCTTGGGAATCTAGTCATTCTGAACTGCTGTGTTTTTGATGGGAACTGAGATCTAAACACTGACAAATTTCTCCTACAGCGCTTCTAGCCAGAGTCTGAGTTTGTGGGGTGGAGAAGGATGAAGCTACTGAGATAGTTAAAAGTGCAAGTAGATGCCATGCAGAATTTTGATCCATCTAGACAGGTGAAACATTTCTCCCTCTGTCCTAGGTTACAATGTAAAGATGTGCCCAAAGGTCTGTATTCTATCTCCATCTTCATGAACGGTTAGAACCAGGAGGGGCAGTGTTTTTCTTTGCCTCCTCCCCCAGACTATCTCCTGCTAATGGGCCATCAATGCCTTGCCCCATGAGTCATAGATAACTCCCTCCGGGANTGTACTATTGCATGGGAGTTTTTTTGGTTTTTTTTTTCTATTAAATTGTATTTCTGACTTGGAGTCTCTCACTGGTTTTGCTTTCAAACCAGCACACCCTCCATTTTCATGAGAAGAATTCTGTTGGCTCTGATTTCATTAGAGATGTGCTGCTCAGACTTCTGATTCACCACCAGGCTTTTGTTGGGTTTTTAAGCTAGGCATTCCCTGACCACAGACAGTTTAGATAGCATTCATCAGGTGTTCCCAGTGAACAGGTGCATGGATGCTGCAATGTTTCATTCTGCTAAAATGAGAGCTCAGCAAGGGCTCTCCCCTCGCCTACATCCCTCTTTTGATTAAAGTTGAATCAAAGATTGCTCCTGTTGAAAAAAAACTTTTAATTTAATGAAAATAATAAGCACCTTTTTTTACAGCAGTCACCCCTGCTTCTGTATGCAGCCAAAATTTAGGTACTGAAGGAGAAAGGGTTTGCCAGTGTCCCTGTCAAGAGAATTGCCATGGGCTTCATGAAAGCAGGAGTGTTTCAGTGACAAGACGTAGCATCATACTGTAAACCTTAGGGTACGCCTCTCTGTGGGCAGGGATGCTACCCACAGCCTGAAAGCAAGTTTTCCACATAATCTCAAGAGGGAAGATGCAGCCAGCTTTCCACCTGGTCTCACTGGGGTCTCTGGGCACGGCTCCCATACACTGAAGCAACATAAGGTCTGGCCTTCACTGGTTGTTGCATAACAGCCTCATCAGCATGAAGGTTAAGAACAGATTACAAAGCGACCAAATGAGGTTGTGATGCTTTAATAATCTTACACACTTTTGTCAAAAGGAAGCGTGTTAAATCCCAACCGTCAGATCTAATTTCATTCCAGGGAACTACCTTCTGCTGCTCCACACATCTCATTTAGATCCCATTAGAAAGATTTTCATTTCCTCCTAAGCAGCATTCAGTAATGTGAAACAGCAACAGAGTAAATACAGAAAGTAATGTTCCACTATTCCACTCACTCCTTTCATGTACAAATTCCCAGTTGCCTTCCCACTAATGCTGGGGTCAGGCTAGCATGGCTTCTGCTGCCACTGGATTATCTAGAAGGCACTTTGTCTTGTTCTTTTGTTGAGGAGCAGAGTGTTAAGAACACTTGACAAAGAAAACATCTGTCAACAAATACTTTAAAAAGCAATAAAGAAAAAATTTTAAGGGACTAAACAGGCACATCATTGAATCTCAGACATCGTCTTTGCTTCAGTGGATTCACTAAACTCATTCATTTTTTTTCACAGTGTAGATTTATCGCTGGCAACACTGTGTTAATCTCTGTTAAACTAATGGTTAAAAGCTTCCCCTGATACCAAGCCAGACTAATTGTTTCCTAATTGTTAGTTTTTGACAGGGTGCCAAAGGAGTGCCCAGTGCCATTGCTACCATTTTACAGAAGGGATGAACAACAGAGCAAGTAAAATTTGTCCTTGACCTCAAAATGGTCCAAATTATCTAAACGCATGCTCTGGCTTCTAGCTTATCCCAAAGCTGTAGATCTGTGATATAATCTGGCAAGGGAGGAAAAACAAACAAACAAACAAACAAACAAACAAAAAACCCAAAAAAAAACCAAGGAAAAACCCACAAAAACCAGCAAAGACAGTTTATAGGAGGAATACAGAAAGGTAAACTGGAGTTACCAGCAGGTACTTCAGGTACAAGACAAAAGGGAAACACAATTTGTATGTAACAGGTAATGCACAGTAGGATTGCATATGAGATCACTGTCACATCCATACCCTCAAGCAGTCAGGTAAAAATGGGACAGTATTTTCAGTAAGCTTGCTGGAAGCAAGCTCTCTCCAGCACAGATACTTCCTGATGATGTTTTCCAGGTGAAGAATTTTGGTTCACTGAGCAAACCTATGGCAGAAATTGAAAGAAGTAGAACGAGGCTGGGATTCTGTCCACAGAGCTATGTGAAATGCCGAGTGATCTCTGATTTTGGAGCTTTTGGCAAAGAAGCTAGCATCAGGATAAACCTCTTAACATCTAATATCACTGTAAACAAACACAAATTGAAGTCTTTATCCAAATGCATGACACAGTGTCCCAGAAGAGTGCAATCAGTATCCAGATTTCAAAACTCAACAGAATCCAAAATAAATCAGAACAATTTAGATGTAAGCAGAGGTCAGCTAGGTCCTACTCTTATATTGAAGGAGAAAAAAAAAAGGGGGGGGGGAAGAAAAACCAAAACCCAGCATATTAGCCAGGCTGCATGTGCAAATTTCTGACTCATGATAGAAATCCATAGTAATAAATCTGTATGATTTTTTGTGTTGTTTTTACAAGATATTTGTACCTTTATCTACACCATAATTGCTGGAAAATCTGTATCCATAAAGCAGAGACAGTACTTCTGAGTTGCCATCTCTGAGAAAATATGCCCAACCTGAAATATTTTTGTTCACTGTGGTTAGTGTGACCACTTCTGATCTCTTATCATGTTCATTCTCTACCACAGTCAAACAAAATTGCTGAAAATAATGTGGAATACCTTTCTGCATAGCATTTATAAATTATTTACTATTTTTTTTAATGTTACATTATATTTCTAACAGATCACTTTGTACTTCAAATCAGGTTTTTTGTGCCAGGGATTAGAGGGAGAGAAAGAGATCAAAATAAAACTGGATAAGATGCTATACTGAAATCTATCCTTATAAGTAATTTTGTCTATGAGGTCAAAAAAGACAACTCTTCAAGCTTGAGAAACAATAATGTCAAACATAATGAGAAAGTGAAAAATGGTTTTGAAAAGGTATTGCAGTAACTCATGTGAGGAGAGGAAGGTGACAAGGCTCTTGTTGGTTTGCTTACTTGCAAAAACAATTCATCGTCCCTTGAGAAAACAGAGGAATTGGTTTCTGGGTAGAATTGCAATGCTGGCACCACAAGCACAAGGGCCCTGACAAAAATATTCTCTTAAAATCCCAGCTGCGGGATGGTCACCAGAGCAGATCTTACATTTCTCTTGCATACATTACCTTTTCTTTTAAAAGGACACTTTTAAATAATTCAAATAATTTAATATCTCAATGCAGGCTCTTGTGATCAGCTCCAAACCCAAGAGAATAAAGAGTAGTTTGCAAAACTGGGCATGAAGGTTATATTTAAAAAAAAAAAAAAAAAAGGAAATATTTTAGTCTAGTTTGCTATTTTTTTCTCACACATTTTCAATTTTTTAGGTAGAGCTGTGCTGAGAGTAGGGCAAGAAGGATAACCACTATTGAGGGTCTGTTGGGATTGTGGGGTATATAGGGTATGGTGTGTTGTTCTGGACAGCGTCACAGATCTGCAGTGACTGCGAAAGAAAAACAGGATGAAAACGATGAGTCTAGGCCAGTGCATAAGTGCCAAACTACATCACTTTGAGTGTCTCTTTTAGAGCCTGAGGCATCAAACCAAGTCAGTCTAGCTGGACAAGCATCCCTCTCAAGAAGCTATACCCTGCACATGGCAAAAAGTAATGGGTGGAGTCAAATAAAGTTTAAAAAAACCGTAAACCCTGAAGAGCAACATCAGTATGTAAATGCCTCTAACCAGTCAGGCCTAGAGCTGCCCCTACAACCTGGGCACGTTGCAAGTCTTCACCCCTACAGGCCCCATTGCCCCTCAGCAGCTACCTGGTTCTTCCTGCTGTTAATAAACCAAGTCACTTGACACTGAGAGTGTGAGGAGGATATGCCTGGAAAAGGGGTGAGAGGAGCCCCATCTTGTAGCAAAATGAAATAACTGCCTCAGATGTTCTTTTCTCAACCGATTCCCCTTGTCCATCACTGCCCCAAGGAAAATCTACTTTTGCCTCATAGAGAAAATCCACATTTAATCAGCCTGGCCTCAGGCTTTCCCCTCTGTATGATTCTGAGTGACCCTGAAGCTTCACATAGGAGCAAATTTTTGCACAGCAGCATCAAGGCAGCCCATGCAGGCTGAACTGGAATGCATCATGGGACAGACACCCTCTTCCCATTCCCTATCCAGAAGTGGGTCTCTGCAGTGGATATTTCCTCAATACTCTCTCAAATGAAAATACAGTCTCCTGAATTAAGTACTGCAGATATAGAAGAACTGTTCAGATCATCCATTCAACTGATATATGTGAAAATTCAGAATTTTAGAAGCCTAAGTAGGTGAAGGGGGAAACAGAAACATATAGCTCAGCTAACAATTTTCTTGTAACAGAACACATAAGGGTGTAGTAGGAACAACTTGTATCAGAACACATAAGAATGTAGTTGCTATGAAAACTCAACAGGGCAGGACCTAGGTATTGTCAAAATTCAAGAAAGCAGAACCTGTATGGCCTGAGGCCAGCGAAAACCAGCCCCTAATTTTGGCAAGAACAAAGTGATCTGGAAAAATAGCCAAACCTCCACTGTGCCTGCCCAGAAACAAGGAAGACATCTCTTACTTCATCAGAGACCCCTGCTCACGACCACCAGGAGGCGTGGCAAGAAGGCAGAGAATGGGTGGGAAATGGGAGGGCAGGGAGGTATGGAGGAGGTGTGGGGCTGTGGACCTACGTGTATTTAAACCTGAAACCCGTCTCATTAGGCACCCATGCCAGGAGATATATGTCTCCCGTGAGGCCCAGCTGGAAATAAAACATACCTGCTTTACAGTGCTTTTAACTGTACAGTTGTGTTTCCGTGCCTCACAACCATACCAAGCCCCAGAGCAGAATCTTCTTTACATTTCTCTACTGTTTTGATCCTTCTTGTACAATCCCTCAGCTTACTGCAGAAGGCACTATCACATACCTCTATACACCTTAACATGCACATCATTCTTGAGCTGCAGTTTGCATTTCCTAACTGAAAATCTGGCCTGTTAGTTATAAAGCTGCCCATGCTGAGCAGTGGTTCTCAGCAGCTCAACTGTCCAGGTATTTCTGATGTGCAATTATTCCCCTCTAAACATTCACACATCCCTCAGACAACACCTTTTTTTTTTTATTATTATGGGTTTGCATGAGATCACCTCTGCTTTATTAGCATTTAATAACATTTATTATCATGCCTCTAAGGCTAACTGACCTCCCTTTGTGTAACAAGGCTCATGTTCTAAAACCTAGGCTTGGCTGCAATTTTGCTGGCCAGTTGAACCATTAACAAATGCACCTGAGAAAATAAAGTTGTTGTCACATCTGCAAATTTGGGGCCTTTTTTATATACAAAAGAATATATTCTATATATAGAATTTCATTTCTACATCGAACTTTATTCTACAGGTTGCAGGAGGCTGTGTCTCTTCTCCGTAAGTTTGAAATAGAAATCTTTAGATTAAAATCAGGAGGTTAAACTTCAGGGTGTGAGGTCTGAATTGGAACTGTACACAAAACGTGTTTTATTTCAAGCAAAACAGTACAAAGTTACTCAAAGACTCTCAGCTGATGTTCTGTTAAATAATACAGTTCATATGGATTCAGAAGTCCACAGACAGTTTCTCTCCTGGCCAGAAGACCAAAGGCCAAGGGTACAACACTGAACAAGTGTATCCTATTTTTCAAATGTTTCAAGTATTTTAATAATGGCAAATTGAGTTACAGATTCATTGTTTGTATCAGGGCAATATCAGGGTCTCTCTAGGTCTGTAATCGGAGACAATAACCTGTAAGAGAGTATGTTAATAACTACAGTTTTGCTGTGAAGCTGCACGTGGCTTGAAAGGGATAGCAAAGGACTTATAAGTTAATTTGCATTTTTTCCTCTGTGATGAAGAACTGAGCTACTTTTAGAAGCTAGAAGAGTTATTGCTTCTCCAACAGTGCTATCCTGACACTAGTTCTAAGCAACAATGTCGGAAAGAATAATTCCTTTAGAATCTAGAGATAATAGATTTTCGGCAGCAGATGATACCAACCAAATCAGGCTATGTAAAGATTTGATCATTATTTTGTATAAAATCCACTGTGTTAGCAACAAGTAGTGACACAGAGACTGCTGTACTTGGATACAGTCTCAAGAGATTTCATTCAGGGATTCACAACAGTCTAGCAGAAAATTGCATGAGTTTGAACAAAAAATTGAACACAAGATTGCAGATATATTGGGAGTTCCATATCTAAGGCCTGCCCAGCACTACACAAGGTCAGCCACCAGGATAGGCGACATCAAATACAATGAACAGTAAGGTAAATCTTAAAAATTTACTTTTAAAAGCTCGCCTGAATTAACCATGCATTCACATTCCTCCTTTGAAGTTTATTTCACTATTGATGTCATGGATTAGGAATGGTACTCCCCAATTTAGTGTTTCCCACTGAAACTCCAAACCACACACCACTTGCTCACCCTCCCCCTTTTCCCTCTGCAGAGGATTGGAGAGAAGAATTGGAGCCACAAAAGGCAAAGATCATGGGTTGAGATAAGAACTATTTACTAGAAATAGCAATGAGATCAGAAAATGAACAATATTAATAATGAAACTGTACAAAGAGAGAGTGTGGAGCTTGACCTGAGAGCCATGCCACCCAAAATTGTTTCCTTTTGGAATATTATCTCCATAAAGTAGCAAAATGCTTAATTTCTCAGTCAGCTTATGGCAGCACTTCTAAAAGCAAATGCACCTCAAAGCATAATGTGATCAGCTGGCCCTTCAGAAATGCTGGAAAAAACGAAATCACCAAAACTCCAATCACAGCACTTCCCCACTCCCTTTCCACTAAACAGAGTTTCTATAGTTTGGCTAAACAGGAATGAAATGCCAAATAGTGTGTGCTGGCAGATAGGCACTCCTAAATAGAGTGGCAGATTTTTCTCTTAAATAAGAGGAAACAAGAATTCAGGGTGAGGATGACCAAATGTAAATGAAGGGGATCAAACCTAGATTGACAGAAATTACAAAAAAAGTACATAATAAAACCCAATAGCTCTAGACAGTATCATCAGACACATACTGCTCAGCCACCAGCACTCTGCCATGATCACAGAGCTTTCCAGGTGTTATCAGTCTCACAGAATTTTGAGGGACATTCTGTAGGAGGCAACCCTGCTCTGGCAGCAGCCTGAGGTCTCTCCCCGGTGCTCTCTCTAATGACTTTGTTTTCAGCTACCCATCCACAGCACGGGGATCTGGAATCCATAACTCAGCAGCACCTCCCACTTCTCCCCAGGCCAAGGGACAGTGACGGTGTGCACACATTTTGTAGCAGGGTCTCACTGTCCCTGTCTCTGCTACAGGCTGTATGTCCACCCTGCCCTCAAACACCACTCTCCAGAGCTATTGCAGAGCTATGCCAGCTTGTGTCTATCCTTTGAAGTAACAGTGGATTTAGTTTGGTGGGGAGAGGAGAATGCTCTTCAGAAGGCGTTTTGTTTTAGAAAAAAAAAGTATTGGTATTTAACAAAAAGGAAAAAATAAAGCTAAAGTCTCAATATAATGAAAATTTATTAAAAAATATAAAAAACAGAATTGCTTAATTACCCAAGTGAGAGGGAATGGACAGAAGCCAACATCATTCCCATCTGAAGGACACAGAAGCACCTGCCGACTGGTTATAGGCAAAAGTCATCATGTCCCTCCATTTCTCCTGGTGAATCTACACCTGCCAACACAGGACTGCTAACAGTGGAACACCTCACCCACTAATATTCTAGTTTTGCATTATTCAGATTAACCCTCATACCATCCCTCACAGCATCACGATCATTCAATCAGGGAAGTTTCACCACCCCCTGTGGGCAGCAGCAAAAGAAACTGGGGGAAGAAAATATCAAGAAACTTGAAAGGTTGTCTAAGGCACTGTGGATATTGTGTTCCCTGCCAATATTAGTGGCAATATAACCTAGAATTACACTGCAAGCCTCAAACATCTCAGCAAATCAGAGAGATGAATAATATATGACAGACACTGAGCTTAGAACTGAGGTCAGTGGAGGTGCCTATTTTCTGCAGTGGCTTCCTCAGAAAGTCTCTCCCTGCTCCTCTGCTAGAACATTGGAAGTGATAATACCAACACTGCCTTGGTTAAAAATATCATGTTGGCATTGTTTCATAGACTTTTATCAAATTTTAATCAAAGTCAGTTGTACCCTTCCATGTCACCTATTTTCTCCAGACTGTTCGACTAGGCACCTTCTAGATCAAGCTATTTCAAAGAACAAAGCCAGTGGAGAAGGAGAATAGGACATTTTGTCCATGTCAAGATATGATGATCTCTGAACCCAACCCACGCTTCAAAGTGGCAAGCCTGACATCTGGCCAAGGGCTTGGAATTAAGCATGAGCCTCTTTGCCCCAGCATTCACATTACAGCATGCCCCAAACTACTATGCTATTTATCAACTCCATGTGAGAAGGAAAAATAAGTGTCTGTGAGCCCCAGAAGGCTGGCAGAAATCTGCAACAGATTTGCCATCACACACGCAGTCTTGAATGGCTGTGTTTCTGTTCTGCACAAGAGCAGATCTGCTCTAAAAAGGCAGTGCAGCAAATAGGCACCTGACCCCTGGCAGCAGAAAGAGGATATCCCAATCACACTCACTAATCTTGCTGCTGGGTCCACTGATGATATAAAAAGCCAGAGGGACAATCTTTATTTTATATTCTAATTACCTGCCTGACAAAAGACACTGCATTTCCCCAAATTCCCATTCAGCCTCAGTTCTACGGAGTTAAATCATTCTTATACATTTTCCAGAGGTCAAGTATTCAAAGCAGCACTTGACAAATCAGGTCAGTGAGCCTTAAAAATGCACACCTTATTTTTCTTGGCTAAAATTCATCAACTAGAATCTAAGGATGCCAAACAGGTGTTTATAATGTAAGGAGACATATGTTTTCATTTCTCCTTTTTTTTAATTCATGCACGGTCCCAAGGCAAATTTATAGCAAGCTTTTAAAAATAGCATTAATAATCCTAGGGGCTGCACTAAGACCCTAATTAAGATGGCATATGAATGTTTCCTGCTTGCAGTGAGATTATAGATTTAAGCTACAGTCTCAAGGCTCCTTAAGGAATTTATTTTCTTAACACTGCTTTGGGAAAGATGATCGTTATTCTTGGTTTTATACAAGGTGTTGAGACATCGAGAGATATATGTACTATTTTGACCTGTGACCTGTTAATCCATGCTTAGGACCTGGCTTCTCAGTGGACATTAAAAGTCAGAGTGTAACTGCCGTAGGCCTGGTGGTTGGACACACTCACTACCTCTGGAAGTGTTTTCCAACAAGGGAGGCATTGAGGAAAGGAGGAGCCTTCTCACAAGCATGCAAAGGCTTTGCTGAGGTGAGATTTCTAGCTTCACACAGGACCGCCTCAGCAGAAGCAAGAGTTCAGTTTCCAATAAATGATGCAGCTGCTTCAGCAGCAATACCAGCCCTTCATGCAATATTGTTGTTCCCTGTCCACTGCTCACCTGGCAAATTCAGTAACAAAATAGGATAGATTTATCAAACTACCACCTCACTTTCCCAGAGGCATGGTTCACCTGCAGGGTGAATCCTTCCTGCAAGCTGCAGACACTGGGATCATAGCCAGTTTTGGAACAGGTTCTTCCAGGGTCTTCTCATTAGAAACAGTGAGCTCTGGCACTGCTGGCTCCCACTGTTGGCGCTGCAGTAATAAAGTCTGCCACTGCCAACTAGGCCTGCAGTTTTCTAGGAGCCATGAACTAAAAGAAAATCTGATGAAAAAAAGTCCAAGAAAGAAATAAGAGGTTAAAATTCTAACCCCAAGTTTCTAGCATCAGTCCTAAACACAACTTTTGCTCGGACAGATAAGCCTTGAGAAATCATAAAAAGTACACCACACTTGAACAATTGCATTGGTGCACAGTTGAAAGGGACATTTAGCAATAGCCTTTCCCTCTGCTCACAGCAAGGCAGCAAAAGACACCTCCAGCTTTTCAGCACAAGCTGCAAACTCAGGTTAGAGTCCTCCCTTCAGAAGTTACCGCACATCAGTGAAATAAGTTTGTGTTGCTTTTTGTGGATAAACAGCTCGGAGTCTTCTCACTAGAAACAACTGCCATTTAAGGAGTATCCAGAAAGCTGTTAACCTGATTTAACTGAACTGAACACTCATTCTTACCAGAAGCAATCATACACTCCCACAGTGACCAAAGCTTTCCTGGCAGAGCTCTCTCTCTGGATTTATCATTAACATCTACATCCTAACACTGCTAAATAATTCAGTACAGCATTTAGCCTTGTGTCCTTGCCTCTCTACTCAGAAACCACTCTCTTTTCTGTAAATTTCAGCAACAGGGAACAGAAACTTGCCTGGATTGTGGTTCCACCTTGTGCTGTGTAACTTGAGGGGTGAAACTCAGTTACTCTTTCACTCTCAACATAGAAGCATGGGTTTTATTTCTTTTATTTTGTTGGAAATAGTGTTTATTAGATAACTAAATATAGAGCGTTATTTATCCACACAGAGTCATGACCATGTGGGCTCAGATTCACATGCAAATTCCCCTTTTAATAATCCTAATGCAGGGAGTGCTCCAATCAGAGCGCTATCAGCCCCAGCTCTCAGATACCTGATGCCAGCTTTGCTGGTAATGTAGGCCACCGAAGCAAATCCAGAGAGATTGAGTTGGAAGTGGAGAGAGGCTCTGACATCTATTTGCTTGGCGTCCTGATGATGAGGGGTGGTCTAACTTCTTTTTTTTTTTCTTTTCCGCTGTAAAGGAGATATCACTTGAGAGGGATCATTAGCTGCGAGCAGCCCGGCTGGGACAAGGCTGGGAGGCGGAGACACAGTTGCGAGCAGCGAAGCAAGGTGGAGGCACGAAGACAGAAGACCAGGTTAATGAAAGCATGAGGTGGCTCTTGGGCAGCAACTTGAAAAATTTTGGACATGCTGACAGGGGAAGCTATGACTGGCTAAACAGTGAACCGGGTGGGCCACTTCTGGAAACAGAGCTTCAGGTCTGTACCCCCTGCTCATCTCTGTGGCATGTCCTTTGACTTTGCATGTGTGTGTATGTCTGTGTAATTCCTCAGTGTACAGTACAGAGTAAATCCCTGGGTATTGGGACATATCAAAGCATGTTTATTGCTCTTAAGTCTTTTTAAGCGCATTTGTGGAAGAAAAAAATATTAGATGGAAAAATTTTTCTGAGGTGGCAGGTGAGGAAGTTTAATTACTTCTTTTAAGCATAACGCATCCTTGAGTTTCTTTCTGTTAAATGCATGTTTACGCTGTGGATCTGGTGCCATGAAGCCCCTCCACAGATGTCGCGAGTCAGTAGCAGGCAGCAATGAACTCTTGTTCCCTAAGCTGTGCGCTGATTACTTCTGTGAGAGAGGATCACATGCAGCTGAGTGGGGGGAGGGAAGAAGCCCCCAGAGATGAAAACACAGCCTGATTTCTGGCTTTGTCTGGGATACAGCAAAAGGGTTTCTCTGATAAAAAAAAATAATTTAAGGTGCTTGTACGTCCTCAGCAAATGTCCAAAGCATATTGCATTAGAAAATGAACTGGCCACACTCCTCAGCTGATATACATAAAGTGTACTGTTGCAAAATAAATAGGGGTAGGAGAGTGTGGAGGTGTCAAAACAGGACAAAAAGTAGTATTTAAATGTCACCACAATTTTAACAAAGTATGCCTCACACATAACATTGCCAGAGTTAGAACAGCAATGGCAATGTCCTCACACCTGCAGACTGCTTTCGTCTGACAGTGAGAAACAAAAGCATCACTAGAGTCATGTTGCAACAGGTATTTGAAAATTCTGTGTAAATTCAGGCTCACTTCTAAATTACATGTCATTTCTAATGGATACAAAATCACATAAAAATATTTTTCTATTTGCCAGAGTTACATGTTTTTGCTTTTTACAAGCAATAATGAATCAGCATCAAGAAGCAGGTTAGAGCTTGGAAAAGAACCTATGGGGGGACCACACCCTGATGACTTCAAAGCAGACTTTGTTCCAAATCCATTTAAAACATTTCAGAACTATTGATTTCCTGATTCAACTTCAAAAGATATTGGTATAAATATGGGCTGTATTAATAAAAATAATTTTAATGGAGTTCTAAGTACACTAGCAAATCATTAACAACATAATAAATCTTAGCACAACTCAATCACTTCAATGGGAATTTTAGTAAGCAAAATAAACTTTCGTTTTTCTGTCCTTACACAAAAGCTTTCCTTAACCTCATGTTTTGCCTTATAAAGTCATTCCCTCCCAAGGCAGGTACTACCCCTCTTTTGTCTAAATATAGTTCAGCTCCAAGGCTATTCCATTACTCATTGTGGATATACCACACAACTCAGCCACACTCCGCATTTCGTTCCTTTACCAACAGGCATGAGTAAAAGCTCATCTTAATTGATACGGGTCACATAATCTGTAAGCTGGCAACTGTGCATGCTCAGCATGTTAAAAAAACATAGGCAGACAGATTACTAATGAAAGGCTTTACTACTTCCAGTATGTCCTCAGTGGTTGGGGGAAACTGACCCTCTGCTCCAGCCCCTACCAATATATAAACAAAAGGAGGAGAATAAGCAATGTCTGAACTATCCCACTAAGAAGCAGTTCTGGGAAAACAAGACTTTTTAGAAATACGATCCCTTTTACTTCTGTGCTCTTTTATGCCCTTCTCTATCTTAAAAAGTGTATTTTCCCATATTTAGGTGTCTGTAACTTATTTCATGCTGGAAGTCAGGTCCTTGTTTTTGTCACTTACAAACCTGACAATAGATGCTTGCAATGACACAGGCAGAGCATGCTGATCGCCAATGAAGCAGCATCAAACAAAACCAGTCAATTAATAATTCCATCATATGCCTGGTGTGGACACTTTCAGATATAAAACAGTAGAGGATTTTATCTTAAATATGTTCTGCAGTCATGTTACTTTCAATTAAATTTTATTTTCCAGTTCTGTCAGCTATTCCTGACACCTATACACAGTGGTTACTTTTCTAGTTTTAGAGCTTCAGCTGCAGAAGTTAGTTTTAGGTCAGTTTAAAACTAGTTTTAGTTTAGAATTTCAGGGTTTTGTTTTTTTTTTAAAGTCACCTTTGATTAATTGTATTAAAATTATTCCTATTTTTGGTGTAATTTTTAAAATGCCTATTAGATTTCCCACGTCTTTATGTAAAGATCTTTGACACATTCCTCAGTAGCCCTTTAGGCAGTCATTGCAGAAATGGGCACAAAACCACAATAGAAAAAGAGGGAGTAATAATTGATCAATTGTCTCCTAATACATTTGATATATTTATATGGATATATGTACAAGAAATCCATCAGCTTTTGGAACTACATCTCAAAGTAAAATCATTCCATGTAATTTTTGGCAGGAGGCTGTATCAAAATGGATATACCTGTTCAGGTTCAGGGCATCTGTGGGGCAGTATTAACTTAAGAAAATCTACTTCAGCTCAAATAATACAGTAAGTAGCTTACAAATTACTTCACCCGGACAGGAAAGTCTTAACATTAGCTGTGTTTAAACAGCGATGAGCACTCTGAAAACCGGTCTTTATTGTCACCTGTTAGCATACACTTAGATATGAGGAAAAACTTTTCACCCGGAGGGTGCTTGGGCACTGGAACAGGCTCCCCAGGGCAGTGGTCACAGCACCAGCCTGACATAGTTCAAAAATCATTTGGACAATGCTCGAAGGCACTTAATGTGACTCTTGGGGTGTCCTGCACTGGGCCAGGAGTTGGGCTCAATGATTCTGATGAGTCCCCCCCTAACTCAGCGTACTCTATAATTCTATAATATTGCCTAATTCTTAATCCTATCTGCTTCACATGCCACTAATTTGCAGATCACAGTAAAACACACTTACTGTTCTTTCAAAACTATATAGTAGTCATGAACAATAGAACAATCTAAATAAATTTATTATGTCTTCTTTTGCACACATTACTGAATTGATAGCCACCAGGCACTGATTATTGTGGTTATTTTGAAATAGAATAGGATAAAAGAATAGTTCAGTTGGAAAGGGCCTGCAATGGAAATCTTGTCCAAGCACCTGATCACTTCAAGGAGTACAACGGAGTATGGGCTGCTTTGTAATAACCTGTTTAGTTTTTGTCTGGATCCCACAGTGCAATAAAGTACTTGCAGGTTCAGAGCACTGCATTTTCATCTTCAGAGACAGCAATACAGATGCAGAATTCTGCAGACCATACCCAAGAATCTCAACCCAAGCACTAAAAAGGAGGCAAAACCAACGAGTAACCCATAAGAAACATCTCCACTGATCTGTCTTGCCCCTTCCTTAGACCATTTGGTAGCAGAAACAGGAGTACAGCTCCCCAGGAGAATATTTGTTTACCACACAAGCAGGCAGTCCTCTCCCCACAGTCTTCTGACTCAGCCACTGCATACCCTACACACCCTGCAACATAGTACCCTACAGTGTTGGGGTGTTCACCTCTTCCCTAAGCAATCTATCAGAACCCTGAGGAGGCACTTTGTGCACAATAATGTAATTAAAAATTATACGTGTTGCAGAGCAAATTAAGGATTTCACGGATTTCAAAAATGCTGGCATTTATTCGGGCTTGAGAATTTGATTTTGCAACTTTAGAAGCAGTGCTATAGGTTACTTTTGGAGGGCCCTTAAACAAGAAGAGTTTTCAGGCCAGTAACCCACTGATGCCCTAAGGTGTTCTTTTGTAGCTGCTTCACAGGCTGTGGCCATCTGAGCTAGCTCATACTACAAACAGTTGCACTCCTTCGATTTTTTTACCATTAGATGCAAACTGTTCCCTCCAACAATAACATGCTTTGCACATTTCTTTAATGTGTAGTTCTTTTCAAGGCCCAAGACCTCTGGGTTTCAGTCAAGGCTTTGGAGCAAAGTATATTTCCCTGAGACCAAAGACCATTTGTTAATTCCTTCCATCAAGCTTAACCTTTCCTTCCCCTCTGAAGTGCAGTATTTGTACAAGACCACATCTTAGAGCCATGACTCTTGTCTGTGCTTCCACCAGCACATGAAGGATACACTGTCCTTGGACATTATTTAACACACGAATATACTTCCAGTGAAATTTATGGGAAAGCTGCACTGAGTTTAAATGAAAATTGGGCCTTTATATACCTTTTACTAATCTCATGTAGGAAACACTGCCAATCTCCCTGTCTGTCCTCACAATTCACCAGAATACAAGTCACAGATCCTAAGACCAAGACTTAACCTGGATGAAAGCCTGCCCCCTTCAAATTAAACCCAAAACTTAGAGCTGGATTTTAAAAACAAGCTCCTCACTGATCATGAATAATGCTGTCCATTATAAGCTCAGCTCTTCTCAATGTTTACTGTAAGAGTATCAGTAACATATCAGTATCTCTGAGTCTCCACATATATAGTGCACTAACATAATACTGAATGCTTTTTTCTCATTTTCTCCTGAAATGTTTTATGGACCTCATAAGACACACTAAAAAAGCATTAACAAACAAACAAACAAAAAAATTGCCTAATTTTTAAAAAATTATTTAATGTCACCATTGGAAGAACAGCTGGAACAATTTCTTCCAATTCTGCTCTTTCCTGTCACTCATTGAAAGGTCAGGTAAGAAAACAGCCTATACAGCCAGAAATTCTGTAATAAATGTTACCAATAAATATAAAATAATTCTTTAATGTGCTTGTTTTTTCGTGTGTGTGTGTGTAAAAGACCATTGGGGAAAAATAAAATAGCTTAAGAGCTAATCTGCAAAGGTTTTAGTGTATTTTAAAGTTACTTTAATTCATTTAGCTTCAGACCCACAATACCTTAGGAAAAAAAACAGAAAAGCAGTCATCTCCCCTACATTATTTGTTAGGAGTCAATACCTATTTACTTTATTTTTCTTAGGCATGACCACATAATAATAATTTCATAATATGACAACAAAGCAAAGAGGTTACAAATGCCTGGTAGATAATCAGTTGAATGTAGATTAAAGTGTGATGTTGTAGCTAGAAGAATGACTGTGATTCCTAGAAGAATGAGAACAGAAAGTTTTTGTGGACTAAGAATGAGGCACTGGAGTTACTGTCCTTTTCACAAAGCCATTGCTGCAAACAGCCAGTTTGCATCCTTGCTTCGAAACCCTTTGAGGAAAGAATCACTCAAGTTCTCCTAGCCTGAATGGGCACCTTCACTGAAAATAAAGGAAATCTGATCCATTGACCTGTTTAGTCGCACCATGCAAATGTGGAAAAGCCACCTCATAACATTCGTCAAGAGCTTACAAAGGGAATGAATTGGCAAACAGCATTAAAGGGTTTGGGTTTTCCTTCTGCCCTAGACTAGACTCTGAATGAGACCAAATTGTTAGAAGATGGAGTCAGACTGGAAACAAGACATACTAAATTTTAAAATAAAGCTAATACAGCACAAGAGCACAAATGGCTTTGTTGGTTTTTCTCTTAGCTGATGACTCCAGTTAACATTACATCACAATTTAAAAGCTGTGGCACAGAGGCTTTTTGTGCTACATGTTGCAGAAAACAAAGCTGACATAGCAGTCACAACTGTTATTTCTCTTACACCAGAAGTTCTTTTTCCATAGTTCTAAACAGGGAAAAATGATTCTTGGATCACTGGTAGAACAAGGTCAAGAAGTCCAATAAAGACACCGAGTTTAATTTGGAACTTGCCATGAGGTTAGAACAACCCAAAGAGCAGGTATTGGGTCCTGTTTGAAAGGGCTAGTTGTCGTAATGTTTGTTCTTTAAACAGTTTTCCAAACACAAAGAAACAACACCAGATAGTGGATCACCAGCCTTATTCATCTGCAATACAGTGTTCTCCCAAATTTTAAAAGCTTGACCAATCTCCTGCAAAGCTGACTGGTTCTGCTATAATCCAAGAGTAATAAAATGTCATACAAAATTGCATATACTACCAGGCTGTTGGGGATTTTTCGCCATTGGGGACAGGGTTTTCTAAAATCTCTTTGCAACTTCTCTGGGGCTTTTTGTCTCTGGTTGTGATTTGCTTTAATTGGCCAGTAAATAGAATTCACAAGTCTGCAAAACATACTGCTTGAATGATATTAATGCAGAAAGAAAGAAATTTGGAAAAGCAGCTGCTATGTCATAAGGCAGAGATGGGGAATGTGGTTTTGCTCTCTGATTAAGATATCTCCAGGAATCCAACACCCTTCCTGTTTGCTTTGGTTACAGAGCAGACAACAGACAAGTTCAACCAAAGATGACATAGAACCATTTCTGTGTATCATTTTGCCTGCCACCATGATGCTCTTCCTGGCATTCCTGCTGCTCTTCCTGTACCGCCGTTGCCAGCGCCCCACTCAGCAGGGGCAGATCTTCAGCATCGACCTTCCTGAGGCCCTGCCTGAGCACGATGTGTCCAATTTCCTTTCTGCACTGCCCTGGAGCAGTGAACAGAGCTTCCACTACTCAACGCTGCTCCCTGATGCCACATTCCTCTCTGTGTGTTTGCCTCCATCATATGAGGAGGCCACCAAGAAGACTTCCATGGAAGAGGCTCACATTGAGCACTCTCCAGACCCAGTGCCTCCTTACGAAGAGAGCACGCTGCAAACCAGCAGCACCAAATAAACTTCCTATGGAAGCACCTGAACTGAAGCATGTAGCACAAAGGTAGAACTGCAATGGCCTTTAAAATTTGTGAAAAGATTCCAAATGAGGCACAAAACCAATGAATTTATGAAGGTAGAAACTTGAAGTAACAGGGAATGTGACTCTTCACCTCACCCTAGGATTCTCTACCTTCCATTTGTGGCAAGTGTACACACGGTGTAGCACCAAATTCAATCCAAACTGGTAATGTGGGGATTCTAGTTAATAAACACATCATGCAAAGATTAAACTTAAGGAAAGCTAGGAACCTCTTCCTCAGTAATCCCTCAGCTACAATGAAATGTCAGTAATGCTATAGATTCAGCAATCACAAAAAGGGCTTTTAGAACATACATATTCCAGTTTGGGTTTTTTCTATTTTATGCATTTATATTTAAATGAGTTTTTGACAGCAAGCTGAGTCACTCAGTCTGTGTGTGTTTACGTCACATCATTCTGCAGTGCTCTGGAATGATCACAACAGCTCTCAGGAAAGCAAATAAATATATAACCTCTACAAAAATTTCCAGTAACTGTCCCCAAACTTTCAAATGTGCACTGTGGCTAAAGGCTCTCTTTTCTCACAGTTGAACAAAGAGGACAACCAGAGAAGAACTGATTGTTCTGGGTCAGGAAGACTCCATGCAAGAGCACACTCACTCTGTTGCTGCAAGCTGCTTGCCGAGGTCTGCAAGGTCTCAACATTCCGGACTACTTCGTTGACTTCTTTTCTAAGTTTAGAATAATAAACCATGTGACTTACTTGGTACAGTGTGTAAAGGAGTTGGGGAAAAATTAATAAAATCAAGCGCACCAAAAAAGCCCTGGTATGTATTTCAAAGCAGCATTATAATCCCTTGCCCTTCATCACTAGGGCAGGGTGAGGCTAATGCAAGTGTGTTGGTGGCAGTGGTTCAGCGGGTTTACATATGCATAGGCTTTCAGAAAATGATGCATGCTATCTTTAATTCCTTCTTACAGGATAGCATTTTCACTGAGTTGATAGATGCTCTTGTTACAGAAGGTGGTTACTACAGATCCTGACAGCCTCAAAAGATATGCTGGGAAGCCACAGACAAATGCAGTGTCGTGGAGTAGTTAACACCTGCAAGCAAGTATCATAGCAGTTTGTGCAGACTTGGTGTAACTTACAAACCCAAAGGCTTGCACTTGGTGGTTTCAGCATCTGTCAGGAAGTGTCAATAACAGCCAGTCCTGCTTTATACACTTAGCACATGCCTTTAAAAAAACCAACAAAACCAACTACACAATAACAGAAGAAAAAATCCTCACTGTACAGCAGAGGAAAGGCCACTTTAGAGCTGCAAGGTGGTTGAATTCTGTATTATGTCAGGACACAATCATAGTAACTAAATAATCGATATCAAAACTGACGTTCCCACTCATACATTTTTCTTACAAGGAAGAAATATGCCTTTTTATTTAGAAAAAAGAATTATTTTCTTGAACTACAAATTTGAGATAATTCTTTTTCTAATGTTCCATTTTGGGTCATCAAAGTGAAGCAGCAGATGTTTTCTAAAACTTCAAATTCAATCAACCATTTTTCTTTTCAGACCATATCTGGGAACAGTTCCCAGTGTTTGCTGATGTGTTTGAAAGTACCATATTCTACTGCCTCCTGGCATTTTTTTTCTTTTTTTTTTTTACTTCCTTAGTATTTGGTACATGTAGTTGGAAAACTACAAGAGCCCCAAACAACATACCCAATTAGAAAGGTGCAAAGGTTTGAGGTTCTAAGATAAACCACTTCTGCCTCTGGTGTTTGTATAACCCACTAACTTCATTGGAATTGTACGGATATGCTTGAAAACTCAGACTTTGTCATATTGAGTATACTTTGCCTTAAGAGATCTTAAGAGATCTGCTGTGCTCTGAAATGAGTTATGTTTTCTTCAGCACAATCTCTTACCATTAACTTGGGTAGAGACTGATACTTAGCCTCTGGGCCCATCATTCTAAACTGCTCTCCAGTTACCTCACTTACAGTTAAGGAAAATTTTGATTGATATTTCCTGTGACCAAGACTGATATACTTCTGACACTAATTGAGAATTGCTATTCTCTGTAAGAATATAAAGAGTGATTGAGTTTCACACAGTATTTATTGGACAGCTCTCAAATCCTGCTTTAGACAAATAGCTTCTGATTGTTCACATTGCTAAAGACAATTAAAAACTGACACTTGCTCAAATCCATATTAACAGAAACACTGCAGTGGCTTAAATTCTTCTTTCTAACAAATTACTTTTTATTCCATCTGGAATTGCTATCCCTTATCTCATTCCAACACAGATTTGTCTAGTCTTGTATGCTAGTTGTCCGTAGTAGGTTTCAACATAACCGGCATCTTTACTCTTAAATCTCCGCCCCCAAAGAGAAGGCCCACCAAAACAAAAAAACAATGTTTCTCATGCGAACATACTGAAATTAAATCTCCATTGCCTAGAAGCTGCCTCTGATCCCATCAGGCTGCAGTGACACACATCTCAGCAGCCACCATGTTACTGATGTTAGTGCTACTGGTTGCGGAGCAGATATCAGGTCCTCTGGCAAACAGCTTGTGCATCAAAGCAAAGAGTTCATGACCTGAAAGGAACTCGTGCCTGGCAACAGGAGCAACCACAAGGGCAGTGGGAAGATCTTCCATTGTTTTAGCTGCAGTAATCTGAAAGATGAAGGTTTAGAGCACCCCATCTATAAGAAGGATGCTGGAATGGGGACCATAAACAAAAAGACTGAGACACGTTGTCAATTACATAAAAGGTAACTGCAAACAAAGTAAAATAGGGACCCCTCATGCCTGCACCAATCCAAGCTGGTACTAGTGATTTTAAATTGAAGCAAGATTAAATCAGGAAAGACATCTCTAAAAGTGAAGTGTAGTCTGAAAGTGCAGTGAAGCAGTACCATCTCTGGACACACTGAGAAGGTAGACAAATGTTTGTCCAGAATGATGAAGGCTCCTGGTTGGAGCCGAGAATTAATTAGATGTCTTCTCTGTGTCCTTTCCTGTTCCTATGCCCTAAAGTTACACCTGAGTAAGTCTTGTTCCTTATTTCCAAATTGTATGAAATCAGATGTTTCTTTGAAAATTTCATGTTATGATATTCATGTGCATCCAGAAATCACTGTAACATTGGCGTTGTACTTTATAGCCACAAGGCTTTTTCTTTTTTTATGTTTAAATCTTATATCTGCTAGTACACATACAAATTATGAACTCACCTTAATGTGAAGGGTAATTGTTATGCATTTTTCTATTATGAAAATACTAAGAAACTATGATGAGATTAATTATTATAAGATAAAACTCCTTGTTTATATTTAGTAGGAAACTATGGAACAATGCAGGCCCTTTCATTAACGGGGCTTCACAAGCTTAGAGGGCAATCCCTGTGCCTGTCTTCCCCCTGAGAGCTGCCAGTCTCTCACTGACATGGGTCCATTGTTCTGCAGACCAAGACAAATACACATCTTGCATGCATGGCAGATTCTTGATCAAAAGACATTTAATGGAAAATGATGCAGGTTATTGATACAAAATAGTTCTTCTAGATATCCACTGAAAGTATTCAGCACACATGTCCAATAATGCCACAGTAGTTCCATATGAATAGAACATCCTGCCTGTCTCATTTTAGCCAAAGGAAGAAAAGATGACACAGCTCTTTGCAACTACTGTGGGATCTCAGAAACTAATATCTTGGATAAAACTGCTGCATGCTTCTGCATAGATTGAACATCTGGCACCTGCTCTTTGCTGAACTTAAAACTAATTCGTGACTTATTGGTTTGTCCTTGCCAGTGATAAAATGTGCTTTTCAAAACAGAATAGTCATTGTTTGGCCTTATGAAGCAACCCTTGGTCTAGGAAAGCCAGAATAAGCATTTCAGTGCATACATTTCACTTCAGAGAGATCCTCACCTGTAACAAACACCTTGACTAGAAATTTAGATTTAGGATTTTACTTGGGTTCTTATGGCAGCAACATCTCCAAATACAGACATACAACTACTTTTGCTGGTACAAACTCTACTGGCATGAACTATATATACTCCAGTAGTGAAAACTCTTCCAAATGTAGGTTTTATCAATAGGAGAAAGTGAGTTGTCAGTCTTATTCTGGTTAGGAGAGTAATTTTATTTGGGTGCAGGGTATTTTTTTGGTGGTGGTGCATTTTCGGTCTGTTGTTTTGTTTTTTTTTTCACAAATTTTCAAGAACAAACATTGCATAAAAACATCAGATAAGGATGAGCTGAATGTTTATGGCAAATAAATTATTCTCTGACTCATCTCTCAAAAACTGTCATAAGTGAAACAGCTATAAATTTTTAATAATAAAATTTCTTAATTCCAGTCTGTTAGTGAGTAATCATGTCATGTCATGACAAAGCAGTTCTATTCATCACTTGGGTATTGAGGTAGGTCTTCTGCAGAACCGGAAAGGCATGTGAGTGTGGAGACTAAGGAAGATGTCCTCTGTAATAAAGACAATCTGCCATTCTCACTGGTAAGGCTAGCAAGGCTGGGCACAGCTAACAAATCAATGCTGCACATGCATGAGTGTTGATGAAAACAGCAAAACCTCATCCTCATTCACTGAAGACTCTTGGATAGACTTAGATAGGCTGACAGCAGTGTAAATGTATGTTTACACTTTCACAAGCTTTTCCTTAAAAAGGTAAAAGAATGCCAACGTCTTTCATGTTCGCTGACGGTATAAAAGAATCAAACTTGTCTGTGAGTTTGGCTCCATCAGTAGTTTTACTCCTGATTATTCACAGGAATATCATGTCTATGAGGGCTTACTGTCAGAAATTAAGATTAAGGAAGAAGCAATCAAAAATGTAGTAGTCAGAATTTCATAGAAACAAATCATAGAATCACTGAGGTTGGAAAAGGCCTCTAAGATCATCATGTCCAACTTTTAGCCCAGCATTGACATGTTTATGCTAAACTATGTAAATTACACATCTGCATATTTTTTGAATGCTTCCAGGGATGGTGATAACCACCACCTTCCTGGACAGCCTGTTTCAATGCTTGATAACTTTTTAGTGAAGAAATTTTTCCCAATATACAATTTAAACCTTCCCTGGTGCAATTTTTCCTCTCATCTTGTCACTTTTTACCTGGGAGAAAAGGCCAACGCTACCTCACTGCGAACATCCTTTCAAACAAGTTGTGCCATTAATACCACGTTACCTTATCCAGCCCCTTCTAAATTCATTTGTCCCTACATTGTCAGCATTATTTTATTCTTGAATGCTTATGCTTACCTCAGAACTTTTCAGAAGTTTCCATCTGTGACAAAAATGAATACTTCAAAGCAAGAGAGCATGGACAGGCAATCCTCTCCAGTCATGCTGAGAGCCTTCATAGGTCTATCTTTTATTTTATAGTGTTTTGGCTTCTTGCTTGTTTTTTTTTCTTTCCAGGTTCAAACTAAGAGAACTGAATGCAAGCTTTTTTAGTCCTTAGAATACTAATGAACTGAATTCCTTTAGTGGCTTTCCAAGCACAAATGACAGGAAGCAAAGCCATACTCTTCCTGCCCTACCCTTTCAAGCATCCTAAAGGGAAAGGAATGTGAAAAAGATCACAAATCAGGATGAAAAAAAGGTAAGAGAAATGACCGTCCAGAAATAAACTTCTCACAAAATTGCTTTCTTCACCCCGACTTCCTATTTTTGACTTCTCTCTCCTTTGGCTTCATTTTAATTTTTTGCCAGCTATATAAAAGACAGCACAGAAAAGAAAACTACCTCCACAGACTGACCCACAGCTGTAGAGAGCAAAACTAAGTGTCATGTTATATTCTACAAGTAATCTAGAATATCTGTTTATGATTATAAAATGCTTTGCACAAAGTCAGTTTCTACTACAGGTAAGCCAGACAAATTCAAACATATTTCTATAAACACATTTCCCTGCTTGGGTACCAACAACACACCAAATTATTTAAACGGCACCATTAAAAACTTAATATGTGTTTCACTTCCGTAGAACTTTTTCTCTCTCTTTTTGTTCCAGTTGGAAAACTCACAGTCGACAACACTCTCAAATGTTAGTATTGCTTAAGGCTCTTTAGAAAAACTGTACAGCTATGTTTTAGGGGAAAAAATAAACTTGATGAGAATTAGCTTGTTTATAAACCCTATCTTCTACTAACACTCACCCCTTTTTCACTTCTGTAATGATGCAGAACATCAAGATTTCTATAAAAGATTGATTTCTTCTGCTTTCTAGCTGCAAAACATTGTGGTCATCAGGAACTAAAAAATGCTGCTGTCATGCAATGAAAGGAAAAAAAAAAAGTCAGATTCATTAGCACAACCTGTCAGTGTTTGGCTGCATCAGGAAGATCAAAGCAAACAGAGGACATTAGTTCAGAGACAGAAGAAGCCACATAAGTCCCGTCCTGTCTAGCACAATTCTGAGACTTTCACAGTGGTTCTTTTCCACAGCATTACCAGAAGTTATTACCTGGAGAAAAAGCACAGTGCTACATGACAGAGGAGCATGGTGTCCCTGATGCATAACTGGTGACACCTGAGGCGTTGGCATTAATGGCCCGAGTGGTGCCCACTGTTCACCACAAGGTCCTGCACCTCTTCACAAATCAGGATGAACTCTCCGTGCTTCTATGCACCTCTCCAGCAGCCCCAGTCCTGCCATTCCCACCTGTAAGAAAGAAAGGCTGAGTGGTCTCAACCTGAAACAAAATAAGATAATCAAGTTTTAGACCCTTGGAGCATATTTTTATTACAAAAGTGGCAAGTTAATACACTGGCAACATCTAGACCGGTGTGTCAGTTTTTATGGCAGACATAGAACAGAAACAAAGTAAATTCTACTTTCTTTATCTAAAAACATGACCTATATATACTAGAGCACAAGAACTGTTGTTTGATATTGCATTTTATGCTTTGTAGATCATCCTGTAAGTCAGAGGGTTTATTTTCTAATCTATTATTCTTTACCTAGCTTGTGCATATCTTATTTTAAATATGGTAAATAAACACTGTAGGGATGGCAGGCAAGGTAAACTATAAGCATAAAGCATGCCTGGATACTGTATCTGAGAGCTCCACATGAACAGCTCTCTGCCTTTAGCTAACATCACTTCAAAAAATTATCACCTCCTATATACTTTCACAGTTATCTGAACTCCTTCCAAATGCCCACTCCAACTACCAACTAACCACACAGTTGTTGGAGGCATTTATGACTGGTTTGTCCAGTTTTCTTTATTAACAGATTTTCTGTTTTAGCTGGGACTGAGTGCCAGGAAATATTTACACTACATGCCTTAACTTCTAATAAATACCATTTTCTAATTTTATTAGAAGACAAAGAATATTTCCAGAATGGCTTGCATTTAGAGCAATTATAGTGATTTTTAAAGAGCTGAAAAGAAATTTGCATTATACTAACAGCCTGCTTCCCCAACCCAAGTTATGCTGGGCACCACTCCTGGCTACCAGAAGAGTCTCTCCATTAGGTAGCTTGCCAGCAGGTTTAACAGACAAGATTAAATTCCCAATTTTTCCAGGACTCAGCTTGTTTGGTGAAATGACATCACCACATCCTACAGCTACTCTGAGGGAGGTAGGATTTCACTTCTGATGGGCCTTAGAGAGGTTCCAGCAACCTGGTCCCTTGTCCCCAGTGCTGTACCAGCCCTTTTTAAAGTTGTATGCCTTTATTCAGTACTTCTCAATAAATTACCACAATAGTACCCAACTACAAAGACCACAGACTACTCCAACTGGTATTTTTTCCAGCTAACACTGTTTTGAACGAAAAACTTTGACAAAATACATACTATTCTTAACCCTAGTCATTAACTCCCAACAGCTTCACACCTGGTTTGTGACAGCTACACAGCAAAGGTCCCTTCTGAACAGCTGCCAGTGGCTAAATAATGACTGGCTCCTTGGGTCGCTATGGGATCAACTGTCCTGAATGGCACTAGGGCTTCCAAGGGAGGCTGTCAGGAGATGTTTCCCTGCATTCTCCAAGTTTCAGGAAATGGGAGGGAGCGGCCAAAGCCATCCAGAGCACCAGGGGTGAAACACAGTAGTGCTGGACCAAATGGCAGCTTCATCCAGAGACCCCAGTGACAGCTCAACAGCTCTGTATCAAACCTTTAAGTGTCTGGCAAATCAGCGCAGTTGTAAATATTTAATACCAGACAGTCTGCTCAGAGTAGACCAGTGCTTACTCATTTTTGTCTCAGTTTCCTTCCCTAGGCACTCTGCACAGAGGGGACAGACGGCCTCCAAACCACATCAGTGTCTGCTCCTGTGGCCCCTACCTGCACACCTTCCTCAAGGGGTGTCTGTGAGTGGCAGATACCCTGACAAGCCAACAGCCTGAGCAGGTACAAGGCCTTCTAGATGGCAAAAGGTGAGTAAAGTATACATAGGAGGATCACGAGTTCTTTTTCCAGTACCAAGGGAAGAGCCTGGACATCCCACCAGTTTCCTAGAAAGGGTCACCAAGCACCTGCTGAATTATGAAGATTGCTGCACAGCCACAAGAATCCATCAGCACATATTACCTTAATTCACTAAACACGAAACTGCAGCAAACCAGGAGATTCACAATTCTGACTTCAGAGCCTTGCAGAGAGAGGTAATTGGTAAACACAACATCTACTGCTGCCCACTTTTAACCCACAGCCTCCATACATCTGCCAGTCAGGGTACCCTTAATCTAGCTGCTGGTTCAATCAAGAGCACAGAAGCTAATGGGCAGTAGCAGTCCTTACAGTACTCAGCTTAAAGGACAACAATGAAAGGCAAAGGCTTTAAAGTCATACCCTGCTGACCAGAAGTGTTTTACACAGCTCCTTCTACTTTATAATTTCTTCCTCTTGAAGAGGCCTGGAAGTTTTGCAACCTCTGGTTCCAGTGCTCACACCACTTGGAAAGTTATTAAATGCAATTTATATCAAAGAATGAAAAATGATAGAACAATTTCTATACTGGTTAAGGCATCTTGAACATTTGACCAACATACTTGAATATAACCATTTTGAGAGGATTTAAATAGCTGTTTTCCATTCTGTACAATGACTTTCTTCAGCTCTGATGTAGCTCCCTGAACAACAAATTTTTCCTGATATGGTATTATGAAGGCAAGGATACTTCCAACAGAGGGAATGACTTCTGTTCTATGTCACAGTCAATAAAACATGAATAAATCTTGTAACTCAACCAATTTAAAAGTATCTGTAGCAAACAGCATTGATAAGCCACAAGAAAACAGATGCAGCATTACAGATGTCTTCAACTGCAACTGCCTCTTTTATCCAGCTTTCCCAAGCTCCCTCACAGACTAACTTTAACTTGTAATCAGATTTCACCTGTGGCTTGTTTTCTGCAGAGTAGTCAAGGGGTTCTCAAAACTTAAAGGAAACCTTAAGCAATCACTATGCAATCAAAATTCAACTTTCTTGGTTAGTCTGGCTACTTTCAACTAGGTGCTGGTGCTGGTGCTGGTGCTCCTCCAGACTTTGACTTGGCTGCTACAACCTGGCCTAGTCTTCCCAATCCCACAGAAAGGCCTCCCGGTGAAATGTGTATGAAGTCAGGTAATTTCAAAAGTTTCTTTCAGTGTCATGGAAACTCAAATTTCAATGGAAATGACTACAGCAGTGACCTTGCTATGGGAAGGACTGTAGTATCCATCTCTTTTAAGACACTGAGAAAACCCATGTAGAAGAAAGGCTCCATAAATATGGTGAAAATGTTATTGTAATGGGCCCTCTGTGATGCAACAGAGAATCCAACCAGTCGAAAAGGTACAGAAAAACTGGTGTTTGCACTTTGTTGCCCTCAGAACCGCAGCAGAACAATGAAGTTACATTAGATTTATTTGCAGAATTAAAGGAACAAATGCGGACTTTGAACAAGCCACCAAGACAAATGCTTTCTTCAACTCCATGCTCTGTAGCTGATCTGCCTGAGTTTCTATGTGCCACTGAGCTGTTTTTACTCACCTGATTTTCTGAAAGAATGACGGTATTGGTGGTGCCCCAGTGAGTCTGGTACACATCCAATCTGCATCCACCTTTGCAGTCTTCTCTTAATACCACTCAAACACCAGAATAATGGAATTAATCTCTTGGAATTGGTTCTCTTTGCTGAAGAAAGAGGAGAGACATGTGGGTCTGCCAAGTGTGGCAGCTTAATTTGTGTGGTGCTGTCAAATGGTGTGTGTCCTTATAATCCAAAGGGAATCTCCAGAATAATAAACTTGGATAAAGTACCTACTTTCCTACATTAGGGAACTAATTTTTCATTTTCATCAGCTAAATTATGTGCTGCCTAAAGACAAAACCTGGTCTGAATTAGCCTGTAGTACAGCAATAGTCATTACCCTCCTATGACAGGCATTCACTGGGGTAATTCTCACATAAAACCCACACCTTTTTCTTTTTTTTTAATCTGACCAAGGACACAATTTATGTAGATTGTGTCTCATCAGATTTTGTATTGCTTTCTATAATCACGTATTTTCCCTGCTTGGTTGTGTGAGTCAGCAGAGGCAGGACACAGGAACAACCACAAAACCACAAAGATGACATTTATTTCCCTTACCTCACCAACCACAGGATCCCCAAAGCAGCACCCAGGCAAAGACACACAAGGGGGACACAGGCACCACAGAGCTTGGTCCATGCTAGAGGATCACCAAAGCTGCTGTCCTTGCCTGTTTATCAGGGATTCACACAGGTATTCTACCACTGTCCTTTGATCTTCCCTGAAGCAGAGCAGGAGGAATCTCAAGCATGTGTGATAGCATGCATCTAAGTCTCTCACAGGCTTATGTTATCTAAACACAGATGTTCTACTTTTCAAACACACAAGGCTAAACAACAATTAGTATGATGTATGTGTTTTTCTACACCCCAGCTGCAAGTCAATTCAGAGTGTTTATAATCCTCCTCACCAGTCTTCTGCTATTATCCCATGTTGGTTGTTCATATCACAGTAAAAACATTGTGCCAGCAGGAGCTAGAGAGGGGAGGGAAAAACTTGAACAATTTGCAAATGTGAAGGAAACAAACTGAATTCCACATTCCAGTGTCTTCTCAGAGTTACAGACTGCTAAAAAGTGGAATTGAAAACTACCAGGTAAAACTTAAGATTAATATCCAGTGTTCCCAGTTAGGCACTGTTTGCTGGAATTCTACTTTTGAGGTAAGAGTCTCTCAGGATGTCAGGCTCTTAAGAAATGCAAATCAAGATGTGCAGCCAGTTATTGTACCAATTTATCTTGACATCTTGTTCATTGAAAAGTTGTTTAATATTCACCATCTTCTGTCCTAAGGGCCACCTCTCTTCACAGGCATTTAGGAAACCCACATGTTTGCAGGTGAGCAGAGCCTGGTAAAATAGACTGTAGGCAACACTCTTGCAAGGTGCAGGCTAACAGACTGTGGGAGAGGCCCCCACACTGTGGGCACAAACCACAGCTTGATGTTGGGTGCTGAAGGAAGAGACAAGCTCTCACCACGAGCGGACACCACAAGTGGACACCATGAGAGAGAGCCTGCCCGTACTTTACTGCTGGAGTGGTGCCATAGCTGTCTGCAGGTCTTTCATGGCTGCAAGGAAGAGCTGGAGTGGCTGAGGACACAGAGCTGAGCTCCTTGTTTGTGGGAGCTGGGTGTGAAATGGGACACTGAGCGAGAGCTCTGAGGTCAGCATGTGTGATAGCATGCATGCACGTCAGTCTCAGGAGCCCTGCTGGAGCGGAATGAAGAGGTGGCATCTGGGGCTGGGATTAAGGGAAGCAGGCATGCCAAGAGGCATTACAAGGGTTTGGCAGGTCACGTTAGAAAAGGTGAGAGTAGGAAATTCTTCTCTGGATCCAGAGTTTAGCAAAAAGGTTTTGGCCATCTGTACAACTGAAGAGCCAACAAGGCTGGAGGCCCCTGTGCTGTCAGGCAGGCCATGGATGGACACAAAAGCAGGAGTTGCTGCTCCTGATGGCATTTTCCCAGACAGACGAACTTTGGGAAATCCATGGTCTGCAGACTCGGGCATAAAGGACAATCAATTCCCTTCATATTTGTTATTCTTGGCAGGCCTTCCAAACGACATACCAGTATCACAAAGAAAGACTCTTGATGCTAGCAAAATGTTTCAAGCAGGATGAGGAAATACCTCTTGAAAAGAGTACTGCTAAGGCACTCGACAAGAATTAATAGATGATGTGAGATCTGGTTTATCCAAAGAAGGAAAAGTCTAACAAACAAGATTAACAACCAGAATGACTTTTGAGAAAGGCATTTTAGTTTATTTTCAAGACACTTTTTTCTCTTTTCTCGGCAAGTATTTTAGATAATTTCTAACATGGACGGTCAGTTCAAAGAAGTCACAATTTCTCAGACACTGGTGATCATTTGAGAGAGCAAGGTTGTGGCACAGAAAGTAATTTTTTAGATTCTTTTTCCCCAAAATCCAACATGGCTCCACATGAGGTTGTCACATCATCCAAGAAACTCATCCCATGAATTTGATGACTAATTTATTGCAGTCAGTCCTGAACTTCAAAGCTGCACTTCAAAATAAGTTTTTATGTTATACAGTTCACTTGCCTTGGGTTGTGCTTAACAGTCTAAAACCTGAGTACTTCTTGTGGTTTTTCAAACTCAGAAATAACCTATCAACTACTTTCCATGTTTCCACATGCCACAGTCTTAAATTCTGACAAATTTTGCAAGAAAATTCATCAGTAAATGGAGAAATCAGTCTTAATGTTCTGTGCTGGAACAAATAAAGGGCTGTCTCTTGAATATTACATTGAGGTACACTTTTTTCCCTGTGTATCACATCACAAGGAACCTTTCGGTGGAATTTAAGTTTGTTTGTTCTTTGCCCTAAAAGATCCAGGTGTGGTGTGTATAGGAATATGCCAACCTCATCTGGGATTACCAGTGGTTTTATACTGTCTATCCACAGCTTCCAATTGCACTTAAGCTACCTTAGACCCAAACCTGGACTTCTGTGCAACTGCATGACCTCTGCTCACAGCCACATGCTCCCTGTGCATCCATTTTCCTTTGGATCTCCTTTCTGAAATGTACTTTTGTTTTGTCTCAGGACGATATAAAAAAGTAAATACATAAAAATCATTATCATTCCCTAGTCTGTGACTGCTGTACTGACTACATAAACCTGGGCTTTGCTTTTCAAGTCCTTTGGACTACACTGAAGCTGGCACAGCAATTTGCAAAATCACCATTTCCAAGCAGCACACTACAACATCCTGATTAAGGCAAAAAAGGATGGGACCATCTTTTACTAAGGCAGCTTCTCAACTGGTGATGCTGCACTGGGCACTGAATTCTTGTGTCATTGTAATGCTCTTTCACCCGTTTTAAACTGACCTAGAAATCAGGGGTTTTTCCCCAAATTTTAACTCCCAAAGGCAGTAATTTCTGTGTCCATTTTATGCAACCTAATGTGAATAGACTTTTAGAAACAGCCTGTTATTTCTTCTGGAAAAAGTAATCCAAACAGATATTTGACTTTTAAGGAAGACATTAGTGTACTACCAAGATGCACATGAGCAACATTTCTCTTCAGATAGCAGACAGTTCATTCAATTTTTTTGTATTTCTTGTTTGCAGGATTTAAACTTGTGGTGGTTTGGATTTTTTTTAGTTTTTTAGAGATTTCTGTTTTGTTTTCATAATTTTTATATTTTTTCGTCACAAAATAGTTTTTAGCATTTAAACACAGAACTTAAATTTTTACCGTGTTTTTTATCCCAGACAGAGTGAAAATGCAGAAACTTCTGCTACCTGACAGATATTTTTTTCCTTTAGCAGCTAACAATTCTGGTTTCATACTGAAGGTTCATGCACAAATAGGCCAGTGTACTACAGACAGAAGCAACTCGGGTACATTTGGATTGGACTTTATGTACCTCCCCACAGGCTTATAGCCGTACATTTGGATTCACTATTAACAGACAATTTCCTACTAAAAATCAATGACATTTTCCATTAGCATTGTTGAGAGAAGCATTGATTGATCTTTAAAAGGCTGGCTGCACATTATGTGGAAGAACCCAACTGCAAAGATCTAAATTTGCAACATAAAATATACCCAACATTCTGCTGCGGAAGCACTATAAAGGCTTTTATCCAGTTTTTCAGGATAATATATGACACAGCATATCTTTAGCAAACATTTCTATATTGTATTCTGCTGAGTGTTTATTAATTCACACCAGTATAGCCACAGTCACAATCCACCACTGAGTAGTTGCAAGATTTTGATGCTTGTCTCTTATTTAAGTTGATAACACTCCTTTAGAACCAAGAAAGTTACCAGCTTTGCCAAAAGACTTTTCCAGTCTTAACCACACAAGAAATCACTTCTGAAAGTTATTCAGAAAATTAAGTACAAGGAGGGAACTCAGAAAGCTACTAAGGGCATTATAAAACTGTTATAAAGCTATACCCTTTCGTGAGTACTGAAGTTATTTTAAATAAAACAGATAAAATTATTCCTCATTGCCACTATAAGTTATGTAACACTTCGTTTTACTGTTGAAGTCCACCCTTTTAAAAGCAAACAATGCATTTTGAATCACTCAAATGTACTGTGGCAATGGCTTTGTTTGAATAGTGACTACTCCTATAAATGACTTTTCCAGAACTTGTGGTATCCAAAGAATACCTGACAAGATCTATTTGCTTCAGTAGTATTAACACATTCATCCCTGTGCTACATGCATAAGTGGCCTCTCTTTGCTTCAGAAATGACTGAAGGTTTAGCAAGTTATCCCAATGCAAGTGTGGTGGAGACCTATACCCAGCCCATTGGAGCCACTGGATGCAGAGTTGTTGGCAGAAATTATACAGGATCAATCTGAGCTTTGATCTTCCCAATCCCCTTTATTCTTTCCAGACTTCAGGCACAGTTGTTCTATGGAACCCTCCCAAGAGTTGTGCTCAAGCCACCTACCCAGTGTTGTCTGAGGTTTCTTAGAGCAGTCCTCACTTCAGCCTATTACTGCTTCTCTAAGCTCACCCTATTTTGCTTATTTTCCTCTTCTAAATTATTGTTAGGCGTTTTGGTGTTGTTTTTTTTCCCCATGTTTGACTGACTTTGGCCTTCTATATCTTTTGAATTAAGATGAAACACATGGGCTAAAATTTTTCTTTCTCCTTGCTGCAGCTATTCCATTGTTCCTTTGCCTTTTTCTCTCTCCTGTACTTGCTGAAACGTCTTTATCACCTAGAATCTGCACTAGCCTGCCCACCCCATACCTTAACTTGTGCATTCACTGTACTTCTCAGTCATCTCCTTGCTTTACCTTTTCTGCCAGTGCCTTCTTTGAGGCCGAGCCTTATTCAGGAACCAGTGTCCCAGTCCTGGTTTCTCAAAATCCTGTCTTCATCAAACATACTTCTTTCCCAATTATTTTAACTGATATCCAGCAGCCTTCTAAACCTCCTCTCACCAAGCTATTGCTCTTTGCATAACCTCCATCGTTGCAATTAAGGTTATAAGTTCTCCTTTCCAGTATACAAACAGTAGTGAAGGCCTGTAAATGCCACACAGTCTTGTGAATGTATTAACAAAGAGTAACTGGAGGGCTCTAACTCACAGGGTTATTGGAGCTGCCTACATCTGAGAGAACTCTGACCATAACAGATCAAAACATGAAATGAGTTAATACAGGACAGAATTTAGAAACAAACTGAAGCTGAAAACCATTCCCTGTAAAATGGAAACCAGAAATTAATCTCACATCTAGCTTCAACAAAGATTTTTGTTTTAGAGGCAAACAGTAGACCAGCTGTAAACTCCAAACAAGCCCTGTGACAGTATGATGCAATAAGCATCAGAATGACAAATCTGCTTTTTTTCTTCAGCACAGCCAAGTTTGCATATGTGTCCTCCTCTCCTGCTCTGGATGCCTTTAGCAGAGGTCTGCTACATTTAATCTACAGCTGCAGACCAATAAAACCTCAACTGCAAAACCTCCCTATTAGGAACCTTATTATCTAAGAAAGTAACTTTGAAGTTGTAAGCATGACAAAATAATTGACCAGTCCTGCCTGCAGGGAGATAACATACTGACACCTCTATAAGAAAGCTACATCAGCTACCTAAGCAAAAGGTATAAGCACCATTAAAGATATTTCAGCACACTTAAGGTATTTCACTATACCTTTTACTGTCTAAATTAGTCATAGCAACATCAGTAGGGCTGCATAAACACTGCCTTCTGCATGTTAGCCTGAGCCTGAGCTTCAGCCCAAGTTCACCAAGTTCTCCAGATGTTGGTTTTAGAGGAGCATCAAGGCTACCTGTGGCCAGACAGGAAATCCAGCCTGTGCTACATTCAAGTTTAATCTCATCTACCTGCACTGACAAGATGGTGCACATTCAAGCTTTCCAAAGAGTTCCCCACACAGCCCATAAAACCAGCATCAGTTGGCCATCCCCAGAGAACAAGCTGGCTATGCTCCCTCCTACAGACACTTGATTCAAAAGGCTGCAGAATAGCTGCAGGCACCAGAGCTACAATTTTGCCCAGTGCACCTATTTCTCATTTAGATGGTTTTCCCATCTGTAAACACTAAAACAAAGCCTGACTATTATTTATTACACATTATCCTGTCAGGATGGTGGCATGAAGACTGGCTAACACTTGGCATGGCTTTCAAGGGGACAGCACCCACTGTGAAAAGGACTTGGTCCTTTCATCTTCCACGTGATCAGCTATGGGAGACAAACCAAAGCAACATATGCAAGATGTTTAGTGCAAAACATTCTGCCACTGCTACCTCTTTGTCACAGAATGTAGTTCAGATAAGTATTAATAATATCTGAAACAATCTACTTTATCCAATCAGATTTTATTTTAATTTAAAAATCCAATGGTTCTTTCAAAATAATTCGCATATATAAATGGATGAAAGTTTGCTACGCACCAGTTAATACCACCTTGTTCCACTGAGTGCAGCTGGATTCAACTTGTCCATTTCACTTCTCACTCACCCTGCTTATAATCTGGTTCTCCAAGAATTTTAGTTTTCTGGGACAGGCTGCAAGTAGGAGAGAAGTAGTAGAAACACTCACACAACACTGGAAAAAGTTTAGGATTATTTAAATGTTTTTAGTCTCAGAATTGAGGTACCAAAATGGGATGGATGTGTGAGTACACTTTAGTCGTCTCTAAGGTGAATTAGTAAATTTTGCAATGAAAACTGGAGATTAGAAGCTGGATACATGGATTATGGCATCTGGTGGGTTGCCATATGCTGTGGGACACATCTTTTGAAGGAGATTTTAATTGACTCAAAAGACAATATGGCAACTGGCAGGCTTTTTATTTATTGAAGCAAAGTCACAGCATTTTCAGCACTATTCCCCTCTTGTGAAGGGAAGAGTTAAACAAAGGCCCCTGAAATTTACATAACTAACAAGTAAAGGATTGAAGAAAGAGATTACAAGCATATTTCTCTAAAATAAATAATCTAAAAAGAGTGCTTTTTTCTTCTTAAAAGCAATCTAAAAATGTAAAAATTCTACTGTAAGGAGACCAAAAGATATTTTAACAACTTTCAATATTTACAAACAATACAAAAACTGCACATGCCATCAAATGATGCAAAATTCTTATTAAAAATTAAAAGCTTCATTCCTACCAAGAACCAAAAACTCCAGCCAATATTTCAGTTTTAATTAATGGTCTTCTTTATAACTGGAAAACCGTTAAATGTTTTTATTATCTGTAAAATATACAATAAAAACGAACCTCACTAAATTATTAAGGTGAAAAAAAGAAGAGCAATACTGCAGGCAAATCAAAAAGGAAAGTAACTGTAACTTATTCTTTGGTAACCAAAAGTTAGCAAGTATCTGTATTTCAAGTGATGAAAAGTAATAGTCTCCCCATTTTGACAAATCAAAGACAGATTTCTGGCAAAACATATCTCCCAAGTTTCAGTTTTGAAAGACGGGCTCCACCTACAGCTTTGTAGTGCAAGTCAGATTTCTCTTTCTAATTCAGAAACGTAACTGTCCTGGTTCCGGCCAGGACAGGGTTCATTTTTTGCAGTAGCCAGAAGGGGCTGTGGCCAGGACACAGAGGTTATTCTACACCACCTCACTACACTGCTGACCTGGGACAGCAGGTCACACATTACTGGGCTCTGCATGGTAAGCAGTCACCTGTGAGCCATTCACCTCTTTCATGCTCACTCTTTCTATTTTTGAACACTTATTTTATTGCTGCTGCTACTGTCTATTTTCTTACTTCGCTTTTGTTTCCAGTAGATTTTTCTTTTATCAGCCCCAACCTTCACCTTCTGTGTCTCCACTTCTCCTCTCCAGTCACCCGCAGAGATAAGAGGAGAGAGGAGTGAGTGAGCAATACATGGTTTGGAGTGTGTCTGTGGGAACAATAAATTTGGGAATACCGTTCCTAAACCATGACAGTAATCCTTCCAAATTCTGGCAGTACACTGCTTCATTCATCTCTCACTTTCCTGATGTCTGCTTGCACCCTCTGCATACACCCAGCTGCTACAGTTCTCTAAGGGAATACTCTGGTCAAGGAAGCAAGTCACCTGGAAATGTGTGTTTCACCAAGTGAATGTGTGTGGCTGCATAGCAGCTAGTAGTGTGTTATAAAATCAGCTCCCTTTTCCGTGTTAACTACACAGTTCATTTTCCCTCAGGAAAAAAGAATTAAAAGTACCCTGGACCAATCCAAAACCTGGTGAGCTCATTGCTTGAGCAGGACACGCTTCATTGAACGCTGGGCCACACCCCACTAACGAGCCACATAAACGCGGCACCAACCCTGCTACCTTCTCTCAGAGGTGAATGTGCCTCATTGTGCCTCCCTCTGCTTAATGAAAGCACTACACTGCATCACCACAATACTTTTGAACCAAACATCCAGCCTGTACCACAGGAGCCTTCCCATTTCAGGCTTATTCCTAAATTTTGCTTGCACAATTGCAATCTCAAGAAGAAGAAAAACTTCACACCCCTACAGACTCTGAGAAAACTTCCCCACCCTACCCACAAGAGGACTTCTAAGGCTTTACACAAAAAATTCAACTGTTAACTTTCTTCAAGCCACAGACCACTCATTCAAAGCAAGTGCTCCCCACCCCAACCCAACCATGCAGAACCATCGTCGCTTTAGCATTTAAACAAACACATGCAGTTCGTGGAATAAATGCTCAGCAAAGTAACCTTGTCCTGGTCTGGGCTTTCTTCTGGAATATAGTCCCAGTGATTTTCTAGACTAATATCCAAAGCCTTCTGTCACATTGCCTTTTAACTTTCTTCAGCTGAAGAGTTTAGATACTTCCCTGAAGCACCTGGTTGAGTCATTAAGTCTACATGGGCCGGATCCAAGGTCTCCTTGCAGCCTGCCTCCTCAGCATACGGAAAGTCATTCATGTCCATTTCATCACTGTTAAACATATCAAGCTGCTTCTCTTGCTGCTCTTCCAAAGTCCTCCGGACCCTGCCTTCAGACTGTTCCACCACTTCCCCATCTCCTTCACTAATGACGGTCATGGGGCTGCTCTGGATGCGGTTGCGGACATTGTACTTGCTGCTGGCAGCAGACGGGGGTGTCCGTGACCGGCCGTACCTTGTGCCAGAGAAGGACATGCTCCTTGGCATCAAACCCTCACTCTTGGCCCACTCTTCCTGGGCCCGTTTGCTCTTGCTGGGTGAGCAGCTGGCAGGGCTGTTGGAAAGGTCAGGCGACGCATCTGTCTTTGTCCGGTGGAACCGTGGGTCCGTGTTCTTCAACATCTCTGCTGCGGACATGCGGGAACTGGTGTCACAGCGACTCCCTTTCTTCAGCAGCAGGGCTTTGAAGTTGTCATTGCTGGTGCTGCTCTTGCGAACACTTCTCTGAATAGATCCCGCTTGTTTGAGGGCAGCTAAGTTTGGGGAAGTACCAGTGGGAGTTACGGGGGGCGACGGAGAATGGTTGCGGGTACGGTCATCTTCAGAATCTTTACGGCCAAGGACTTTCCTTTTGGATCTGAGTTTGAAACACACACACAAAAAAAAGAGGATGACACAAAATTTAATTAACCTCTAATTAAACTTGGTTTATAGGGATGACAATGAATTAAGCTAAAGCAGAGACACAGAAAAGGGAGAAGTGATCTAATCTAAAGCATGAGTAAGAACACCACCAGAACTGCACAAGCACTAATGCAGGTATTGGAGGTACAAGTTTATTACTCTTTTTCTGCAAATCTGGAACAATGAAACTACTAAAACTGGCAATAATGATGTTCAAAACACTTTAGCAAATTTAGTGAATCGGGTTTTCTGGAGTCAGTATTCAACTACTCAGACTAATGTGCTATAAAGATTTACATTCCATGCTGTTTCTCTGTTAATTTGGGGACTTGATACAAAATACGTCATCTAAGTACATGGGTTGTTTCATTTTACACTTTCATTTGACACTCTGGAGAATTAGAGTTATAGTTTAGTGCATTCTCTTTCAGAAAAAAGGACACAGCAATGCACTGCTGCTGAAGATGGAGAAAAGGGTAACATGTAACAACTCTCGATGAAAAAATTTAAAAAGAAAACCCTCCACAATCCAAATATTAAATCAATAGAGAAAAAACTTTTCCAGCTCCTCTCAAGATGAACAGACAAAATTCACAGTTATGCTGGTGCTCTGTCATTGCAACTTTCAACTAAATGAAGGAGAGACCAACTTCCTGACAAGAAAGTTATCTTTCCAACTGAAAGAGCAGAGTGTTTGTCTATTTAAATGTGAAATGCATGGACAACACAAAAAAAAATAAAAAGAGATAACCATGGAACTGGGAATATTGGAAACCGGACTTTAATTGCCTCATTTTCACATTACTAGAAATCTTAAAAAAATGCACATGCCTGGTATCTGTAGCACAGCTGCTTTGTTTCTTTGCTGACTGAGCAAGAATTAATTAAAAAAGATTGTATAAAACCTAATTTTAAATATGGTATTTTGGCAGAAGCTTAAAGCAAGTCAACAGACTTCTTAGAGATATAAAATTAATCATGCCATAAAACTCCATATTAATTTTTATCCAGCATGTGTTCAATCCAGACCATTCCCCTTGTAAAACAGATTTCTACTTAAAGGGATCTTTAGCTTCAGTTTCTTAAAAGCCTTGAGATTTTGCCAAGGCAAGCTCAAATGTGCTCATCCATCTCAGCCTATTAACAATTAAAAAAACCCTGAAAACAAAGAAGCAGGACCCATCAGCTGAGTAGGTGGCAGCAAGAGACAATGCTATAGGCTGTGCCAAGACTTTGGAGGGATCCTGTCTCTCCTAAGTGGCAAAGTTTGTGCATAGCTCAGTTGTGATACCCCTCCCAAAGGCAGCCATACCAGCTGTTATTTTCAGCAGCTGCTGCTGCCTCCACCTGTCTTTCTGGGATAAGAATGTAATACCAGTGTCCATTCAGCCCGAGGATGAATGGACACAGAAGATAGCAAAGAGATATGAGTTCAGGAGCAGCCAAAGTAGGAACCTCATCTAGATTTAACTGTGCATTAGTGTTAGGCAGCAGATGACTTTGGTGCTTGGATGCTCTGCGAGTCTGTATGTGAACATGTGTGTGCATTTGTTACAGGGAAAATATTTTCCTTCATTAGAGTTTTGGCTGCCTATGGACATCTTTAAACACTGCAACGATGGGATTGGATTACCAAACCCCAAATTAAACTGAAAAGAAAAAAATCAGTTGCGAAGATGTGCAGGGAAAGATTTGTTATCCTCGCTTGGAGTGATCTGCTAGGACTAAGAATGCAGTGCAGAGCAGTCAATTTGCTGTCAGCACCTAGCCAGCTTTTCTCAGTATGCATGAATTATGGAAGAAACTTGAAATGAAGAACCAAATTTGGTTTTGGTGGCTTTTCAGATACAAATACAGTATATGTTCAAACAAAACTATGAGTTAAAACTTTGTACTATTTTTCCTGTCCTTAATGCACATACCACTAAATTTCTTGTCTTGCTTCAAAGAATATATTCAAGAGTGCCAATTACTGAAGTAATAGCTCTCAGAAACCATGGGAGGAAACCAAAACCCTTTTTATTAATTAGCAACCAAGGAAGGAAGCGGTTCAAGTCAAAAGCCAGCAAAAGCAAGGTCTTAATAAAAAATGTGTCAAGCAGTTCTAAGTATATCACATTCAGTTCCACTGTCCATTTCCCCACAAACTCATGAATTACAAGTGTGTGCGCATATACACAGAACCCCACTCTCTATCTGCATACATAAGGGAGAATGGCTATTGGCCAGAATATCTCATTCTAAAGATCTGATACAGTTCTAGAGAGCATCATGCAACATGAATGCAACAGAACACTTTCAGAATGGCTCATACAGGCAAAGTCCTAAGGGATAACAGTAAATTACAAAAGGTCAGTATCATATATATGTAATTTTTGTAATGTCTAGATAGGACTTGTTTCAAAAACGAAAAAAAAAAAAAAGCATTTGCCTCCAAAATGCTGCAGCCTCCCAGCCACTCTTTTCCCGTCCCTCGCCCCCGATGCACAGCTGTGCAAACTGCCTGAACACCGGGATAATCCCCCCGTCCCTGGCAGGGAGGCGGCCCTGTGCGGTGTGCAGTGCGCGGCGCAGCCACGCGATGGCGCTGGCGCCACGCTGAGCCCGGCCCGGGGCGGCTCCGGCCGCGGCCCGCGAGCGCTGCTCGGAGGGAGCCCAGCCCGCCTTCCCTGCCCGGCCTTGGGGCGTTCCCGTCCTCGGGGCCCTCTTGGGCTTTCTTCTTCCCGAGCACCTCACGTGAACAGCACGTAAATCTAGCTGCTATTCGGGATGATTTTGTTTTCAAGGGAAATTAATAATGTCATTTATAATAGAGCCAGTACGGCACATTTCATTCATGAACCAGTTTGACACGAAATACCCGACCTCAGGCTGGATTATGGCAAACTATAATCCAGCGTTTGCCATATGTTTTGCCATATGACTGACATATTGTGTTACTTGCCAGTTTCAGCCACGCTTGCCATGAAGCATTAGCGTTGAGCCTCTGTCCCAAACTGCACCATATAAGCAGCGAAGAGAGTAAAAAGAGATGGAGAAGAACGAGAATGGAAACAAAAAGATACACAGAAAAAGCAACAGTAGAGTTAATATGGCAGATTGAGAACAGCACAATAAATACTAGACGTAACTCGTTATTTTAAAGGGCAAGGTATTTATAATATAATCTACATCCATTTAATCTGGTCGGTTTTAGTTCAGAATGGATTAAATACATTGATAAAACAATAAAATGCAAGTTCTTTCCCTCATCTTTTTTATATATAGTTTTAGTAGAAAGTTGATAAATATGTGCTTTCTGTTAAAGCCATGAATGTTGTAATTAGGTGTTTTAAAAAACAATGTTAAATTTATTTCTGAGAGACCTACCGGACCTGACAGTACAAGAAGGGCAGTTTCTGCAGTACCTGTGGATGGCTGCAAAAAGATCCTCAGTAGTCCTTGGTCTTGCTGGTGTTGCCACTCCGTCCATCTCTTCCCCATAACTACTGCTTGGCAGGAATGAACTATTGCCTGTGTCCGGCTCAAACACCTCCACTATGCAGAGAGAATGAACAATAGAGTCAGTCTGTCATGCAAACCCCATGGGCATACAGTCCTGAAACCAGCCCTTGCTGCCTCCAAGGAGAAGCATCCGATGGACTGAGTGAGCACAGCACTGTCATTATTGTGATTTCAGATCAACGCCTGCTTAGGAAACTGCAGTGCATGAAATAAATGCCTGTGCTTGCTCACACATAACAGGTGGAGATGAGTAACAAAAGAAAATTTGTACAGTTTCCACTAAAATGCAAAAACAATATTAACAAATTAACTGTTTTCATAGCATTCTTCGATACTAGCATGGTTAAATAAAGCATCATTTTCTTTCTATGTCTGTAACAATGAGAAGTCAGAAATTAATTGTATGAAATGCCATAAAGTATTAATCAGATCCCTACAACTTTCCTTTTTTACTTCAGTTGTAACAATTACAAGAGGTTCTGCCCTCTACAAAACGCCACCTCAATAGGATGGCTATTCTCACTCCTCACCTTCTTCAAAACAGCTACTGCTGCATCTGAATTAGTCAAAGAAAAGAGACTCACCACTTTCGTTCTCCTGAGATAGGTGCCCATCAGCGTTACAGCCACTGTCTTGGCTGCTGCCTGAACTGCTTCCTTCGTCAAAAGCAGACTGCTCCTCCTGCCTGGGTTCTTCTTGAACTGGTGATGCAGCAGGCTGTACCACAAAGGCATTCGCTCCCACTGTCTCAGAGAAGGTGAATCCAGCAGCTCCTCCCTCAGGAACCAGGCTGCCAGAGTCCATCTCGCTAGAACTGAGTCCATCTGTAAGACAATTTCTCGCCTCCTCAGAGTGTGCAAGCACAGCGTCTCTCTTAGCTGGGCTTCCTGCAGTATCACTCACTTCAGCTGCTTTCTCCACTGTAAGGTCTAACTGTGGAGGTGGTACCAGAAGGAACAGTTTGGGTTTCTTTGAAATAGGAGGTGGTTTCTTGCTTGGCAATACAACCTGAGTCTTGTCAGGAGATGTTGGTGAACCCTGATGTGATATGCCAGAAGGGAGGTCTTCACTCTGCACTGAAGATTCAGGTGTGTCATCAGTGGCTGACCTCAGAGCATCAGCTTCAGAAGATTTCTTTAGACCTACTGCACTCAAAGGCTTTTGATCACTGTCAAGTACAGGTGTGTTATCAGACAGAACGAGAGGAGAACCCTGAGACAGTGTCTGAATTGCATTTTTAAATGAAGTGCCTTGAGTTTTTGTTTCCTCATCACCTAAGCTAGTACTGAGTTTTAGCGAGAGAGATGGCTTTACTGAAGACTGTGATGATGAATTTGCAGTACCCTTTTCCTGAGAGGTGGTTTCAAAAGCAGATTCAGTTGAGGGTTCACCTTCTGTTGATTTTTTCACGGACCTCAGCTGCACCATTTGCAGTGCTTTGGTGGTTACTAATGGCATCATAGGTCTTGATGAATCTTGCTTGTTGGGTGGCTGTTTCACTGGGCTGTAGCAGGAATCCTCCTGGTTGCGTTTCTTAAAAGAATACTGAGGGTGTATTGTTGCACCTTTTGCTATTTTGGGATCAAGCGGTGGTGCTGGTGGCGGGACAGCTAAGGGGCAAGGGGGAGGAGGAGGAACAGGGGAAGAGAATGAACTGACGGAGACTTCTTGTGGAAACCATGGGACAGTCTGAGCAAAGGTAGAATTTACACTGGCTTCTGGCGGAGGAGGGGGGAACATGGGAGAGGCCGACAACAGTGACAGATCCATGACTTCTGCTGGAGGAGGAGGAGGAGGAGGAGAAAGTTCAGGGCAATGTGGAGGTGTTGGAAGAGGAGGTGGTGGAGGTGGGCCAGAATCTACAGGAGGGCTCAGGGAAGGGTCCAGTTTCTTCACACTCATACTCCCTTCAGTAGATGTATTTGAAGAAAGCGAAGTAGATGACGAAGACATGGAGACTGAAGACAGAAGAGAGGACTTCCTTTCAGGCACTTTAGGCTTCAGCTTGGATTTCCCATTTCCTGACGCAGACTTTACAAGCACAGGCACTGGAGTAAGCGCAGTGGGTGTATTGGACTGGCTGGAGTACCCGCTCGATGGCGATGTGACTCGGTGGGACTTCTCCGGAGAAGTACTCTTTGGTTTGGCCAGTCCACTGGGCACTTGTGACACAGAAGCCCTTGAGCCATCACTGAAGTGGCTGATGCTGTAATCACTGAGAGCAGATGATGTACTGGCGGAATGGGTCACTGGAGATTTCACCTGGTCATCTACCACTGCGGCATAGTCGCTGTAGTAACCCCACTGGTCAGCATACTCTGACTTTATGCTACTTGTTTCACTCTGGGAGGGTGTGACGGTGCAGATGGAGTACAGGTTTGGAGCAGTGGCAGACATCATGCTGCTGCTCGCACTGACTGAACTTTGGCTGCGGGAGCGCAACACCCAGGGATCCTCATAATCACTGCAGGGGCTCTGGGAAGGGGAGCTACCATTCTTGCACTTAAGATTGAGCTGCAGAGAATGCTGGAGGGTGGCAATGAGGGTTTCATCAAGTACCTGTCCATTGGATTGGGCTTTTTTCTTAGGCATCCTTCTGAGTGAGTCTGTTCTGGATGGTGGCAAAGGTGGTTTCTTTGCCTTTTTCAGTGAGATGTTTCTTGCAAGGGATTTGTCACCTTGGCCCGAGTGGTCATCCTGATGTTTCTTCTTTCCTTCGAAGACATTTATCACACTGTCTCTGGGGTTCTCAAAACCATTAGTACTGCTGCATGGCATGTCTGACTTCAGTCCACAGTCCATATGCATGGAGCCGTAATAGCCATCATGGTCCACAGAATACAGGGAAGGAGAATCGTCCCTGACCGATGTCCTCTCCAGGCTGCTGCTGCTCAGGTTGCTACGGGGCGTGGCACAGCCTGGTGTGGTACAAACCACCTTGCGTGAAGGAGTCTCGCTGTTTTCTGAAGACTTGTACAACCAATGCTCTGTGCTGCTCACTGCTGCCTGTCCTTGCTCCCCAGAATAGCTGGATTCACTACGACCATCACTGTCCTGGGAAGGGCTTGCTAAAGGAGCAGTGTTCCTGCAGCTGTAGCTCACGCTCTGAGACCCAGCCTCTGCATTTCCAGAAGTGCTCAGAGAGACAGCAGAGTCACCAAGTGAAAGCATCATGACAGTGTTAGCTGGGATGGTATCTGAAGTCTGTGAGTGACGTGTGGAGCTACTCTCACTCCAGTTACCACTTGAAGAATGGTGATCTTCTTTCCCACTTATTGCACTGCTGGGAGCAGGGTTGTCTCTTGGATTTGGAAACGCAGTGGAGCTGGAAATTTTACTATCCAATGATCCAACACTCTGGGCAGCATGAATAAGGATAACTTCTGAAGAGGATGACAGTGTAGCATTGGGTATGATGCTCGTTGAGTATGTGGCATGAGGAGAGACCACACATGCTGGGCTTGAGGGCTTCTCACTATCACAGCTTCTCACCTCTTGGGACTTTGGCCTTGACAGGGTCCCCATCGTGGGATTATTCCTCAGATGCACAACACTATCATCCACTTGCAATTTACTTATCTGGTGGGGTAAAGTGCCAGCAACGTCTTCTGTCTGCCTCAACATCACGCTCTGTGTCTGATCTAGGGACTGCAGAGACACTCTTGCACCAACCCGAGGCAAGCTGTGAAAACCTATGTCGTTATTTTGGCGAGACGCAAATATAACTGCAGCAGAATCACTCATCACTGACATGTTTCCAGATGAGCTGGAGAACTGAGACATCTGGGCTGCAATGCCTTGTCCTTTCTGTGCTCGTATTCTTCTCATTGAAGGGGGCACAACTTTAACTTCCTCCGTCTGGCAGCTGGTGTCCTTGGTTTCAGAGCGCTGCATGGCAGAGCGATAGCTGTCCAGTCGCCCTAGCGTGGAACAGTGATCTGGGACATACATCGAATGCCCCCGGAAATCACTTTGGCCAGTACCAACTGCTGGAGTCAAAATAAAATAATTATTTCTTGAAGCGCAAATTCACATTTATCCTCTCACTCATTTAAAAAAAACAGCAACCCAGCAAACTGCTCAATCCCCATGTTCCTGTAGGTTATGCCTTCTGAAGAAGAATCTGCAACAATGGATTTTGCAGAGGCATCGTCTGTTTTCTGTATTTCTCTTCCCTTTTTCCTTATTACCAGGAACCTTCTGCTTACAGAATCATCTGCGTTCCTGCTGCACACGTAAAATCCTCTGTTTATGACATGGTAATAATTTCCATAGTAATTAGTTGTGTCAGAAACCAAGTAGTACTGTTTGACTTCCAGTAGGCAACGCAGCAGAACAGACAAAAGCCTGAGAAATGTGAAGTGTGTTCCCGTGCTAATGCCTCATGCAATAAAGAAAAGGGGAAGGAAATCTGGAGACTAATATGAATAAAAGGATCTGCTCTTTACAAGCATTGCACTTCAGAAAAAAATATTTCAGGAGACATAGATAACTCTCCAAGTCCTGCAGTTTGTCTGAAAGAATGCTAACACATGGCAACATGCATTGTTTTACCACAAATAATACATATGCTGTAAGAGCATTCATATAAGCATTATCCAACACTGCAAAGAAAACCATTAGATAATGTTTCTCCATACAACTACTTTCTATTTATCATAAAGGAAAAGCTCTAAGAACTGGGGAAAAGAAACAGCTGGTATTGATGATTGTCTCATCCTCAGCACCATCAGGAAATAAAAAAAAAACCCCTCTTTTTCTAAAAGAAGGAATCATCACATTTTCGCATAACTCCCCCCATCCCCAACTTTGAAGACAATGGAAAATCAGTTTTAGATCAAAATATAGTTATCACTGGGTCAACTGAAAGGATTCTAAGGCTCTTTTACATTTACAATTTTATTGGTAGCTGCCTTTTAAAAATCACAAACCAGAGGACTGTTTTAAAATTAGTCTGTGTAAGGCTGTTGCTTTCAAATTCAGTTACACTGCTATATAAATAGCAAGAGAGAGGCAGGCATGCTGCTGGAGATGCTGGTAAGGATGCTACACATATGTCACTGTGGGGGAAAACTGGTTATTTCAAGTCTCTGCCTTAGTGAGTCAAAGGAGCAATGAAGTATCATGCCTGAAAAGAATGTTCTCCTTTCATATTTACTATATGAAACTGCATTGGGAGGATAGGTATTCTTATAATACATTAAACACCACTTAAAGGACATTTAATCATCCTGATTCTTGGCAGGTAAAAGAGGCATTTACGCTAAGGAAAAGAGGGCTTTGAAAAGGCTACAGTTAAAGCAGTACACACAAAAAAAGGTTGTTTACTTCCTCAGGCATATAAGTAGTCTTTCAGCAGCTTGAAGCCTAGTTAGCTTGCTTTGTGTAAATCTCTTGCTCTTATAAAAATGCAGCCTCTTTCTGCTGCTGGTAGAGGTTTGCTGCAAAGCTAAATACTCAGATGCTGGCAAATTGTCTTGGATAATCTAATACAAGATACTGTCAGAACAGATGGACTACTGCAGCCAACCAAGAGAGGGATTTGCATATTCTGTATACAGTTATTAAGAATTGTACAGTAAGAAAAATAATCTTCCTTTCCAGGTATATTTTTTCTATGGAGTCAATGCACCCCTTTGGTTAAGACAGAGGAAAACATTGAAGTAGACATTATATATGTTTCTGGAACCATGACATCACTGATTTTAACTGTTGGTAATTAAAAATATCTGGAAACAAAAATCTGCATGACAAGACATGTAAATAACCAAAGAGATGGGGTATTCTTCTGCCACTGTGAAACACACGCACACACACATACAAACACACACAGAGATAAGGCAAAAGGATGGTGCTGGTGGAGAATGAAGCTGTCAGCACTAGAACAAGTATCTAATACGGTCACACACTGACCTGTGGCTGAGAGCACTTCATTTCAGTATGTGCTATGTCTGTAGTGTATTCACAGAGGAAGCTAAATGCATCCTCTTTCACAAGCAGCATAATGCAGATGGGTGTTTTATGTCTGTTCAAAACATTACTGCTAGAGAAGGTAAATGGCAAAGTGAACCAATGCTGGACTTGCTAACCTCACCTTCTTCCAAAACAAGGAGTGTTAGAATGCATTTATTGGGACATACTGTTCATGGTAAATTCACAGCGCTGTCTGAAAAGGAAAATTAATGGCACTGAACAGAAGAGGCCACTGAATAAAGGAGGCCAGTGATGGCTATACCAAAATGCCTGGCACAGCAGCTCCTGTCCCTTCCCTTGGCACACACTCTCCAACAGAGCCTGGGCACTGCTGCCTGCCCCAACCAGAGCAGTGCCAGAGCAACACACTAACCAGAGGGCAGCATCAACAATCAGCTGCAGGATGCTGGGGAGAACCAGTGCTTACCCTGGGTCTGTTACCAGAATAGATGTCATTTATGGTCCAGCCGAATATGCTCCGGGAAATTGCATGAATTGATTCAATAGCAATAAACGTTCACAATGCCAATACTGCAGGGAAGCCCATCAGGGCAAGTCTTTGCACTGGTGCAAGACCTCCTCTAGTTAGAATGATCCAGAGCCCAAATAAACAAGGGATTACGAAAGACAAGACAGCCCAACTTCAGAAATATAACCTACAGGGCTACATCCTTCAATCATTCTATGGGATATGGTCAGGGAAGGAATTTTGCCTTGGTGTTACTATTACAGGAACGTAACTTTGAGATTTAAAATTTTTTTTGTATAAATGCAGCATATTCTGAAACTCTTTCAGCTTTGGTTTTGGCTTGACATGTATGCACAATCTCATGCAAAGCTGTGAGGATTTTTTGTTTTTATAGTTCTGTTTTCTGAAGAGGGACAACAGAAATCTGCAGGGAAAATGGTTCAAAACAACAACCAGAGGAACATTTAAGACTCAGGTATACTGGTAAAATGCTGAGGTGTTTATGATTTTGGTGAAATTCAGAGGAGTGTAGCAAGGAGTATTTTAATGGCAATTTACAAATGCACTGTAAAACCTCACTCATCTCCAGAGTAATACTGGAAAGTAAGAATTTTCAAACCCCCTTAAAATCTTTGTTGGTACTGCAGCTAGAAGACAATCCCATTCTAAGGGATAGCTCAAACCTCTGACTACTACACTGATAATGCTAGGTTTGTCAGAAGACACCTACTTAAATAAATAGCAGTCAGGAGACAGAAGGTATCTGCAACACCAAAATCCTTGAACAGAATCAGATCTTTTAAAGAATACCATCCCTAAGTCTATCTAGTTGCAGGGACAACCTGTGAGCAAGATAGCAGCAAAAAATGTTGCAGAACCAGGCATCAGGTTACAGATGCTGAGCATTATGAAGTCAGAAGTAGCTGCAAACCGGGTGCATGATAAATGTGGCTGAAACAATTGTCCTGTCTGCCTTTCATATCATCCTATGTCCAGCAGCACTACAGTGACCGCTATGTCCACCACAGGAGACCTGTATTAATACTCTTTTCTTCTTTATTACCCTACTATGCTGAAAATATCTCTATGGGGAAATGCTCTTCACAAATGGCATGTTTAGTGAAGGTTCCAGCAGCAAATAAACAACACCCACTCTGCGGGCTCTGGCAGTCACTGGTGCTGCTCATTAGAGAGGACAGGGATTGAGAATGACAAATTTGGCAAATTTGATGGGGAAGAAGGTGTGTCTGCATATAATCCCTGGAGCCAGGTACTAGCTACTGGCAGCCCTGCGGTGACTCCAGGTGATGTGGTGGAACCAACAGCTCCTTGCAGAGAATCACAAGAAAGGTCCTTTACATTGAAATGAGCATGGAAAACTGAGGGTTTGAAAAGGTAAACAGCATGTGTGTTGGTGTTGTTTCAACGAGAACAAAGAAGTAGTGTCTCTTACCTTCTGACTAACCATTTCTAATGTAAGCACTTGTCCCCTATGCCACAGGCACATTCCTAAGGTGTGCTGCTCTCACTGCCTCCTCACGCCCCACCTAGCAGTCCTCCTGCAAACCTGGTAAACTGGGTAAGTCACTGTGCAGACACCGTAATTTTGTATTACAAAAGCCCCCAGAGATTCGTAATCTGTTTTATCCCAGCACTTAGGAACTGACTGATTTTAACAGACACTCAACAAGAAACAGACAAGTACATTTAGCTTATAGTAATTTTATGGAATTTTCACTGTGCTCCATGAAGCATCTGTAATCTCTCAGAGAGGAAGAAAAATATTGCAGTGAATTCTGTGGAACTTCTCAGTACTACCAGCTAAAAAAATCTCCTGAATACTTGCACAGATCACTGCCACCCTGAGTGGGAAATTCTGATGTAAATATTGGGAATTCAAGTCTTCCTGATTCTGTTCATTTCTCTAACTTAACAGCCTCTGGTGAAGTTTATATTCTTGACATGTATTTTTCATCCTCCCAGTACCAAAAAACAGGTGCTTTCTAACCCCTGATCTAGAGATGGATAGTGCTGGAAACATACAGTGGTGAAAAAGTACAGGTAAAAACACAGTATTAGTCAAAAGGCACAGCAGCTCTTAAACAGACTGCTAAATTTGCAAATAGAAGCACGTGCAGAATTACTTGGCTGGAACAGCTGGGTATTTGTGTAGCATTTTTGTGGGACCAATGGGTATCTGGTACTCTTCTTACCCATGGGACCTTGTAACTTGAGTGACTGCTAGCCCTGGAGAGAACTAATTGGAGAAGAGTATTAATTAAGCGCTGTTTTTAATAGAACAGCTGAGTTTCCAGAGATCAGAAGTACCCATTTGCCCCCATATTGCTGAAATGGAATTGCTTCCTCTCGGGCATATCAACAGAGAGCTTCACCAGTCCCAAATGATAACTGAAACACCAACTGGTACCACAAGGCATCTGAGCTGCACACTAAGAAAGCAAATGAAGGACTGACACAGTTGGGGTGTCAGTCATTCCCATCCTGATGACTGACACGAGAACCTACAGTGACAGTGGGCTACTGAAAAAGTGAGGTACGAAAATAAGCTGAAAAAACAGTATGAGGTCATTCTGACCCTTTGAACCCTTAGGTCAAGAAGGGTAAAAAAAAAAAAATAAGTACACAGGGCAAAAAAAATAACGGAGCCAAAAGGACTATGAAATGCATCTGTAAGATGGAAAAAAAGGATTTAAATAATCCAGGAAGTACACACAAAGCATAAAACTAGAAGGCATTTTTGGAAACCAAGAGGACAGAAATTTTCTGTTAGAATTAAAAAAAACCTCAAAATGCCTGTCAGAAGAAGGATCAAAAGGTGGAAAAGTTGAAGATATTTTCCTCTCCCCTCTTTTGCTGGGGTACGTTTATTAAGAACTGTGGTGGAACTGATACTGGTCTGAGACCTGCTCCTCCTGCAAGACAGGGAGGGAGCCTGGGACAGCAGAAGCTGCCCACTGGTGTCTGGGACTACACTGGTGCAGAGCTCTGGAGAAACACTCACAACCAGGTAACTTCGAACCTCCACAAAAAGAAAGTTGGTCTGAGCCAGACCCTAGAGCACTGACACAAAGAAGGGACCATGGAAAGGTGGAAAGCATTTTGCTGCCTTTACTTCATCTAGAGAGTTGGAATGTATGAAGGGAGCTGATGATAACCAAGAGCCAAGAAATGAGCAAGGCCAGTGACAGGTTCTTCCAGAGAGATGCTCATCTCTACCATCTCTCTCTCTCTTCCTCTGCTTGGGAATCATCTTGTTTGAGGAGGGAATACAGGTTTGCATATAAGGTACCATCTGAAGAAGACATCTAGAGACAATGGGTAATGGCAATACAGAGCAGAGAAACCAAGTGCACTTGAAGTAAAACATCTTAAAGTTTCTTGCTCTTTCTGCAGTTTTAACCCAACACTGACTCCCATTAAATACGTATGTAATATTTATGTTTTGTAAGACAAGGAAGGTAATTCAGAAGTATGCAGAACTAAACTTTTTCATTGCTGTGTTTGGCAGAGAGAAGAATGCTTTGCCTTCTCCTGTTACTTTGGTGTCACTGTCTAGTACTGAGAGGATGCTGCAGTTAAAAAACAACTTCAAAAAAGTAACCGCCGTCTCTAAACTGGTAGACACCTCACATTCTTACTGTGTCTCAGAATCCCATCTATCACGTTGCATTTTATTTATGCAGAATTTTTTATGCAGAATTTTCCAGTCTACACAGAGAGACTGGTTCATCACTGGAAGACACCTGTAAAAACACAACAGTGTTTCAATGCTAAAACGTAGGAATGTTTAAAGATACTTTGAGTACATGGGTGCAGTTAATGTTTTCCTCCAGTGTGGCTAAGTACCACATCCGCTGAGCTCAGGCCAGCAGCCAGTGCAGGCTTTCTCTTCTGCTTGGTCTCTTCTGTTCCAAAGGACCCAAAGCAGCCAGGGGAGAACCCCAGCAGCTTGGCCTGACAAAAGTTCTTCCAGGCTCTCTCACAAGAAATGAAAATACTTCCAAGTCTAGTTGAAGCTTTGAGGTAATCTCAAGTTTCTGCTTCCTTCTGAAGGATAAACAAGAGGCTACAAGAATCTGCTGTATATGTTGGTTATTTAGCCTGCACACAGCAAGTCTAGTGTATCAAGGGATTTTAATCTCTGCGTAAATATTATAGCCATTCAGAGCAATGCTTTAGGGGAGAAACAAAGAGATTTATTCAGCTGAAACCACTGGGAGAATGTCAATAGGCATAATGCAATTGCTTGATTTGGAGTTTAGTCCAGATACTTGTTCCGATCAAATGAACTGTGGAATGTTTTAAAACAACTCGTTGTTTGTTTTGGGAGAGCGTAAGAGAAATACGGAACGGACTGCTACAGAAATATTTGGGGAGTGACAGGGGAGAAAAGGCAGAAAGAGCACTGAACAGGGATGGGGAGACTTGCAGTTATTCCCAGCCTTGCCAGCAGCCTGGTGGCTGAGTCACTTTGCTGCAGCATGTCTGGTCCCCCCAGGTATAAGATGAAGACACTATCACTCTTTTCAAGTGCACCTTGTATCTTGCGATGGAAACCAATACACTAAGAGGATGGATACTGCCATCACAGAGTTCTCCTGGCATACAATTTCCTCCCTGGAAGAGATACAACCACCATGGAAGCAACATGGAGATCCCCAGACAACTTCTGCTGCAGGCCAGATGGCTGAAGCCCTACGTGCCTGCAGGTTGTGGGCCAGGGAACCAGAGAGAGCTCCTACCGTAGGATACTGACAGTCCACAATTTAAAATAGAAGCCAAGGAAAACCTCCAAAAACCTTCAAGCAGTGCAACATGAAACGTGCTCAGCACAGAGATGAAAGACGAAAATCAAGGTAAAAACTTGTCACCCTTAGCGAACAGACTGGCAAAATTCATAAACTTCTTTTAAGGTATTAACTGAAGAATTCTTTTTAAGATAGATGCCAACTGTATTCTCAATTTACTCCACCAAATAAAACAGTTGCTGTTTTCAAACATGAAACATCTTTTTGAAGTGGTCACAAATGTAACCTTTACATTTTGCTTTCTTGAGGTGGAGGATTCCCATGGCAGGGCACAGTTTCATTACAGATGCTGCAAGAGCACAGCTCCACTCACAAACTTCTCTGCATGTAACTGTCTGTTTCGTGGCTTTCTCTATGCCTGACCCTCTAGCTCACTGCAAACCCATCCAGAAAACCTACAGATTTTTGCATATGTTTCTGAAAAATCCAGAAAAATAATCAAAAACTGAAAACATAATTAAAATAAAGAGATGCAACATGCAAGGTAGTAAAACTTACTGAAATCATCAATATATGAGATATTTCACACATAAAGCACCAAAATTATGTTCTGTCAGACTATTTTAAAATAGTCTTCCTCTACTGAGAAAAAAAAAAGGGGGAAAACATACTTTTATATGTGAAGTTATACTATGGGAAAAACTGAAATAGTTTTTTAAAAAATAAACTAAAACAACACAATTTAAACCAAAGAATTCTGCAAAAACTGTCTGTAAGGTCTGCCAAAATTCAGGTTGCTTCATGAGCTTTGAATTCATATCTACAACAAAGTGTGAAGGAGGACTGCCTGAGGTAGTGTAAATGTGACCAAATAGGTAACTTTCCTTTAGAATATATGGAATAACCAATTAACTTGGCTAAGTTACTGCAAATCAAATAACACTGATACTTAAAGGGTTGCCAAAACTGAACTGGAAAATAGGTTTTTCATTCTTGATGCAATCCATGGCAGATTCAGGATGGCATCCATGAATTGATTTACTCCACTAATCAATTACTCTCAAGCCAGTATGTCTGCCCACTTCAATTTTGCTTTGGTGAACATCCTGTAGAAGATGACCGAATCTGAAGGAAAGCATTAAAGTCCAGAAACCTTACATCCCTGCAGATTTTCATTGTACCAGTACACCATTTTCCAAACACCCTGTTCCCTTTAACAGATGGAAGTCAACAGATTAAAGGTCCCAACTTCCCAATGCAAGAGGTGGCAAGGAGGCACACGCGTATTTGGAACTGAAATAGGCTATCAGACTGTATTTGGTTTCATGAGCACTGGTAATGTTATTAGTCGAGTAATGATAAGCAGTGACAATGAACAGTGGATGGAATACAGTTCTGATGAGCCATACCTAGCTCCTTTTGTATGTTGTCAGGGATTCCTGTAATAGTCTTTCTCCTTTTGACTTTCTTCGGCCGTCTTACCACCGTGTCTGTGTAAATTAGAGACCGCCGAATGCTGGCTTGGCGGTCGAAATTCTCCCCTAATACATGGTAGAACAAGCAAAGCAACATTACTTCCAAGCACACTGACATCATGCACTTTCTTCCACTAGTTTTGTTGTAGAAATGGAAATAAAGGCATTAATAATTGGTGTTAGCTTGGTCCTATAATGAAGGTTTACACTGAAGGAAGATACAGCACACTGTCACAGTAAGGCTTTAGTCACAAATATCCATTACACAACACTGCATGTTTTAAAAGGAATCTTGACTTCCTGAGCCCAGTTCATATTTGATGAGAGCAGCTCTAATTCCACAATCAAAGAGAATCGTTGGTTTAATTTGGCCCTTCATAGTTTTTTCTATGCTTTTGTTAATTTATTTTCAAGTAATGAGGTGCAGAAAAAGCAAATCTGCTCATGAAAATTAAAGATCACAATGGTTTATGCAGGAACAGACATTGCTATTGGCAACAGCTATTACGATGCCTTTGCACAGCTCCATCATTAACTAGCATGAGGCCCTTCTTTTTCATTCCAAGTTGCTCTGAACCTGTCAAGTGTACCACATTTCTGGTGTTGATCTTTTAACACGAATACAATAGGAACTATGAAGCACGCAGAGATCAAACTGATCTCATGAACTCATAAATATTTCAGAGTGAAAGCTGCTTAAAATTGAAACTTTAAAGATGATTATAAAAATATACAATGGCAAGAGCTAAAAAAAATGTGTAAGTGCACTTTGCCAGACAAAGCCTTATGATGACCATGTGCTGTATCATAATGGGACCCAGAAGCACCACTATCATAAAGCAGCTTTTCTTTAGGAATTCACTTTTGTTTAGAGGTTTGTAATTTGGCCATTTCACTAGCAGTAAGATAAAAATTGCGCTATAGATCAGGAGGTAATTCTCTGTCACTTCTAAAAATTTAACAGTGACCCCCCCATAGCTCACATAAAAGTTCCCTTTTTAGAAGTTTAAGCATTTTAAAGCACTGCTCAATGTCCTTTAGACAACCCATTTAAAACTCAAAGGCAGAAAAACCTTGATATACATTTTTGGTACTATGGTTTTTTCCACTGTAAAATTTTTTTGAAAACTGATGACCAAATTATTTACCTCTAAAAAGTGATTAATGCATGGTAGGTAGCTAATACATCATAAAAATTACCCCTGGCTGACTGCACATCAGTACGATGCGTGTCTTGCAAGTAGCACAGAAAACCTCATTACCTCTATAACAGTTAAAGATACACGTGGACTTGTGAAAATGCAAGGAGAAAATGTAGCATTTTCATTCACCATGTTGTAAATATGAAGACTCTGACTCTGTTTGACCGGCGCCTTGACCACAGGCTGCACTTCTGCTGAATGGAATCCTTGCAGTTATAAAATGCCAGTTTAATCCAACTTTTGGATTGATTGAAGTCAGATTAAAGGAGGGGAAAAGCCCATGGGAACTATAAAATTGAGAGCTATGGCTCTCACTGGCTTAGTAGAAGTCCTGAAATATTGAGACCAACTATCCACTGTCTCAGGCAGCACCACTATTTGGATATTAGGACCCATATGGGGAAAAAGTCAGGACATTAGGTTATCCTGTCCTGCAGGATGATAAAAATAATTCTAGCCACATTATATAAATCCAACGGATTTGAAGGAGAAAGTTTTGCATCTCTGAATATATCTTTATCCACTCAAAGGCCAACAATCATGCCTGAGATGGTGAGATGCAAGAAAACTGTAATGTAGCTTTGAATAAAATGTAGCCCTGGAATAAAACATAAGTGGTAAGCAGAGGGTGCAAACAAGGAGAGAGTCTTTTACATGAAGCCTCAGACAGCACAAAGAGAATGGCCATGGGGAAATGTTACCGTGTCAGCTGATACACAGTAACTTGTTCCAAATGAGCTACCTAAAAGCTAACTCAACCAATCCATCGTCAATGGCTTTTGATACACAAAGGCCACTATGCAAATCTGTAGAATTTCAAAATAGTAACTTCAGTGAAATCCAACAAGCAAAATCAGATGTCTCAGTCTTTTTTTCTTTCTTCACTGTCATCTTTTTCATTTTAGAAAATACTGATGCCAGTGGTAAGTATATTTTACTGATTTAAGAATACTTTTCTCCTTCTCTCACACGTTTCTAATAAATCATCTAGGTATTCCTTATATACTTTGCTCAGTTTCTTTGGATTCACGGAAAATATTTAAGTATGTGCTTAAATCTCACTGAAGTCAGTCAAGCCAGACTCAAGCAAATGCTTAGATATTTTGTAGGATCCAGCCTGGCACTGATCACACCTCTACCATTACCAGGCTCCTCCATCTGGAAAGAAAGTTAGTTCCGTAAAACCCATGAGAACAGACACCATTATATACATTTTTTAACTCACAGGATATGTAAATGCAAAGACTGACCACCACTGAAAAATTCAGTCTAACCCCTTCCAGAACACAGCTCACCCCAAGCACTCTGAGACCAAAATTGCTTCCAAATCTGGATATCTAGTCAGCAGCTTGTCAGCCTAATGCAATGCCCCTGCACCTTCAGGCTATCCAACAGATTTTTATAACTACTGTATTAGCTGCAATCTGTTCACCAAAGAGCCCTGAAAGCTGAACTCATGGAGCATTTATTGCACAGCCACATGAGAGGCCTTTGTAGCAGAATCACCACTAATGCACTGCTGAAAACGTTATCAATTGCCAGCAGCCTCTTCATAGGTTGACCTTTTATTTCATACCAGGAAAAAATAAAATGGAAATAAAATGGAAGTTTTTTGACCTCTCTTCTGGGAGAGTAAGAAAAAGAGTGTGTGAAGGAAAAAGCCAAATCAAAACAAAAACCCTCAATGGTTTGTTACGTGTTATGTTGAACAAACGGCACCGGATTTCTTGTCAGTTTTTTTCCTGCCTCGTGCAGTAACATAAGGAACTTCACAAAATAAAATTACTCAGTGTGTGGGAGAGCAGAGGAGGGGAGCAGATTGTGACTTTTTAAAAGGAACAAGGACAGTAGCTTTTTCTGTATGTTGTGTGTGGCTCACCTGCTTGCCTTGTTTCACAGGAGCAATACAATTATTTCAAGGGAAAGGGAATGGTGGATCCTCAAGACCAGATCACATGGTGCAACAGCAGTCTTCCTTTAATGCCCTCCCTTTCTACCTCTTCCAATTACCGTGTTTATAAGGGAGTAAGTGCTCGACCACATACTCCAGAAAAGCGAGACATATCAAGCATGTACACCATTTCAATCACAAAAGTTGAGAATTGCTGAGTTTTCCAAGTCCTGACTAAACAATTCAGGGCACACAAGCTTTGCTACACCAATCAAATTATGCAGGTTGCAGTCACAAGCATAATTTATCCAAACAAGATAATGTTCCACATGATGCTGAATTAATTCTATGAGTTATCTGATCCCTTAACCTAATTTTTCTTTTCATCTGTTTACTTCTCCCATTTCTTGCAGTATGTAGGTCATTAAATCAAACAACAGATTACTGTTTCTCTAAGTATACTGTGTTCCTGCTGTCTCAGTATCTAAGCCCGACTCAATCTTATTGATTATGTCAGATTATCCATTGTTCCCGTATCTTGGCCTTCCGCATCTGTACCCTAAATTTCTAGATAATGCCAACTGGCCTAGTAACATTTCAGTGTTGCATGTATTTTCCTTCTTTTAGTTTTCCAAAGGTGGGGTGTTCATGATTTCATGTTGTCTTCATCTCTTTACCTCAAATATTTTCTGCTATTTAAGGAGTAGTTTTTCATTGATTTCTCAGAGCTTGCTGATGTTTGCTACAGCTGTCCTGCTCCTATACTACTACAAGATTTAAATACTATTAAATAATACTAATTAAATTCTAATTTATAAAAATACAGGTGAAAAAAAGCATTGACAGTCATGCAGGGAAAGAGAATCTAATTTCCTTTCAAAACAAAACCAAACATTGCAAGCTATTGATTATCAGAGTAAGCATGGAGTCAGAGCACACCATATGGCATTTGAAATAAATTGGATATTGAATATCATCCTTGCTTTGGCAGGCAAGCAGTTAGTTATTTGAACTAACTAATAAGAGACAATCTTGATACTGTGCAGAAAAAAAGGGTTATTAAATTAAAGCGATAATTCCGTCTTTGACAGAAATTCTATTTTATGCACAACAAAGTATCCATTCAGCATTAGGCTCTAATGTAATTTAACTTCCACAGAGTGAGAGTTCTGCAACTGTAAAATCAAAGAGCATTCTCAAAATGAAGAGTTAATAAACAGTTCATAACAAGAAGATGTGGACTACGGTTATGTAAGTGGAGTGTCTTAGCTACTGTACTGCTCAAAGATGTGGCCTCATTAACTTCTGCTGTTCTAACCCTATTCTCCTTGACACCTAAAGCTTTTGTTGCTGATAAAAATTGGAACCTAGAGCTTTTTTTTCTTTATTTTTGTAACATTTAGTTTTTGGAACAGAAAAGCTCCTGACAACCTTCCTTAAATAAAAATCCTAGAAGAAAATCTTGGGATACCATCAACATTAGATAAAACATGATTTTTAATTACGTACCCTCAGTGCAGTCCACATCAAAACACTGCTATTTATCAGCCCTCTTCTTGCACTTCATGAATATCTAATGCTTTTTTCAGGGCCACATATTTTAATATCTCCATTAATAATTTTAAGGAATTTTGATATTTTCTAATGAAATTCAGATTTAGACTATTAAACACAAAATGGTTTTCATAGAAAGGTGTGGTAAGTAATTTTTCATGCATTGAATAGATGAGTGTCCAACTACTAGCCAAATGTACGGATCCCCTTTCATCTCTGCCCTCCCTCATCAATGTAATTCAACTACTGAAATTAAACGCCTACCAGTCACATTAATAGGAACCACATCTGTTTGGACGGCTTGCGCTTGTTGTCGCATTTTCTCTTCTGGCGTTGGCAGTGGGAGAGACTTAGTCCAGTTCGTTTGGGTGTTGATATCTGATAACTCATTTGTGGCTGGACTTTTAGGCCTTTTGATGGTAATAAGCTTTTCTTCTTCAGGGGAAGAGACAGGACACTACAAACAGAAATACATACAACAGTGTGAGTTTACTACTAAAAAATAGGTAGGACTATGGTATTACTAAGGTTTTGCTGCTGCAGTCAATATTGATTGCTTGTGGAGCAAAACACATCCTCTATAATATCACACTTTGACCTACATAAAGAACAGTTTTAAAATTACACAGAAAAATGCACAACAAAACATCTAGTTTGTATTTTTTCTAGGCATTTGATTAGTCTAAGGAAAATGTACCAATGAAGGAGAAAAGAGTGGTGTTGCACATACCAAAGCACATTAACTAATTACACCCTACACACTGACATAGTTCCTGCAGTGATTAATCCCTCTCTCTCTGCACCAAGCTTTGCCTTCCCTTCCCCTCTCACCTCCTCACGCCCTATTAGAAGACGAGATTTGAGCACTGCTTTGTTTCAGCTGCACTAGGCTGTACAAATGCGTAAGGTCTCAGCAAGAATCCTGTTATCAAAAGACAGATTTTAGTAGAGCTCAGTAAAAGAATCAATTCGCAGAATCCACAGAATCGTCAGCCATGGATCAGTGAGGTAAGCAAGTAACTTTGCTTTGGCATTGGAGAAATTTACACCACAGTCCAAGGGATTATTCATTTTTCAGGGGTAAAGCACTTTAGTAGCCATAGAGTGGTAATTTTAAAAGTCAATTATTCCCAAAGTGGCACTTTGAGTGGCACTCAATTCTATGAAGTGCTTCACTTAAAAAAAACCCCAAAACTCAACCAATAAAATAAAAATCTTTCTGCACGAGAAAAAGAGGTTGCAACAGCTTGTGTAAACCCCTCCACCAAAGCTTTAAGCCCAAAAAAACATTTCCTTCTGGGAAGCAAATCTGTTTTCCTTACAAGGTCTTTGCTTGCATGCTAGTAATGGCAGAGAAAGCCACAGAAAAGCTTTTTCACTGACAGGACAGTACTTGTCCATCACTGGGGCTTCTAGCAGGTGGTCACAAACCAAAGTGAACCTGAGAGATGCAGCCTTCCCTCCTCCCTACTCCTGTCAGCAAGGCACCGCAGGGAATCCCAGAAGCAGGAGACAAAGGAAGACCTGGAGGAAAACCAACCACAGTCCTTCTGCCCCCAGACAAAACAAAAAATAGAAGAGAGCACAGAAGAGGAGTTGCATAGCATTTGTAGTACTAGCAGAGATTTCTCTGCAACCTGCCAACTCCTCTGCTTCAGAGGAGTTTGCTTTGAGACCTTCCCCCCTACCACCAGACCAGAATTACCCCCCCCTTTATTACTCTCTCCCTTTGGAAAGTCAAATACTGCTCACAACAGGGCTGTCAGTACTGGACCACTGCCTCTTCCTTCCTTGTTGCAGCACACTGGCATGGAAGGAAACATCACAGCTATTTATAACAGATGGATTTTTTATTATTGTGGGTGTTCAGTGTATGTGATCTCTTTTCTCTTGAAGCCGAGTGCTACACAAAAGACGTGCTGTATTTATACACTGTTGCAACCGCTGTTTATAATTTTTGATGGTAATTTTCTTCCTGCTACTATGAGGAGTTCTGTTTATAAATAAATAACCATTTATTTATTCTGTTATACTTTGACTCCACATCCTTTAGCACAGCGTCCAATACCTTATTAAACAGAAAATAAAAATAAAAGCAACTTCCAGGCCAAAAGTAAAAGAATAGTAAAACCTCTTCAAGCAACGCTAAAAAAACATTTCAGGCAATGAAACTATTACTAATATAATTCTGTTGTTTGGAACCACACTTCAAAACATAGGTGCTTTTCTTCAAGGAAATAATCAATTTCTGACAGCCCTGAATTTCTTTCCTAGAGAGGTTGTGGAAGGGATAGATGCTGCTCTGTACGTATATGCTCAGCTCAGTGAAAGCCCCAACACTTTTATCAATACAACCTTCTTGGAGGACACCGGTATTTTCTCAGGCCTCTGCTGCTTCTAAAAGGCTCTTAAACCAAGTAATAATATGAATGTGAGTGCTTATCTTTTTTGAGAGTGTGTCCATACACCGTTTATATACATGTATAGTATGGGCACATATATATATGCATATTTAGAAACATAAAGACTTTCCCACCTCAAATTACCTGAATTCATAAACACCTTCATTAATTTAAGCAATTTGGGACAGGAATGCCACTGAAGACGGGAAAGTTGCCTCCAGGTCATGCTTCCCCCCAGTTAGAGTTTAAAAAGTGATTGAAAGGAAGAAAGGGTTTGTAAGGAACATGGCAGGGGGTGATAGCCCACCTGTCACAGCAGGCACGTGTATATGCACTTGAAGGAGTAAGCAAGGGTTGAGGCAAAGAAATATTGCTTTCCCTCTTCTATAATGAGCTTTTCCCCACCTTTGGCAGACCAAGGAAGACACCTAAAGCATAGTTTTGCAGTTTGCTTGGGGTGAGGATGAGCACCAGTGACCTTCAAATACACTGCTTGCTTGATACTGTCAGCATCAGTGTATGTCACCTTCAGACTGCACTACAATGCCTGGTCTCAGCTGTCATACAGCAGTCTCTAAGGGCTACTCCAGTACATCAAGTGGCAGAGATATTGGTTACAAAGCCATCCTTCCTTTTCAAAGAAACTACCCAAGTCAAGCAGAACAGGCTTTTTTTTATAGTATACTAACAGAAAAACTGAAGAAGTGAAGCATCTGCTACAAGGGAATCCTAATTATTCAAAGAATGTAAAACCTTAATATGAAATTTTACAGAATTAGAAGTTGAGAAAATTTGGGACAGATGGAATAAGACAGAGAGAAATGAGTTAGGTTATAAGAGCATATAATCAATGAGAACCAACTGAAAACCCAATGATGCAGCTGAGTTCAAAGCAGTGTCAATGAGAACGAACTCCTGCCACAAGACACAGATACATACTTCTACAAAATAATTCAGTAGTAGAGTTGGAGGTGGTTTTGGTTGTAGGAATAAGGGTTCACATTTCAACTGTAGGTACATCTTCCATGGATCCTGAAGAAACATGAGCATCTCTACTTAATATCCTTTCTTCCAAAGTACTCTCAGTGATAATGGCACAGGCATGACAAAGCTGTACACAGCTTTATTACACATAAAGGAATGTAGCAACTCATCTTTCAGCCTTCTTCCTATATAATTAGGACGAAAATGAGATTTACAATTCTTAGCAAACATTCCCAGATTTCCAGCATGGAAGCTCGCTGGAAGATGCAGTGAATTGCTGCTGTGTGACAGGAATGTTTTATCCAGTCAGGTCTGTTACAACGGAAGTAAAATGAGGCATAGCTGATCATAAACTTTATGTTCCTAACAGAAGTACTTGTCCCATTTTTAAAGCATCTAAGAGTCATAATAACTTTACCGCTAGTTTTAAATGCCCAAATCTCTGGAATGGGTTGTTACACTCATCTCTACAGGAAAATTTGTTGGAATTTGCTCTTTTTCATGGATATGGTAAAGATGAAATGTGAAAGCAGCAGCCTTGGACTTTGCAGTGTTTCCACAAAACATGCACTAGTGGAGGGGAAAAGCATGAACCTTCAACTGGGAGTTAAAATAAGAATCCAGGAGAAAAATGGCCTATAAATATCCTATAGACAAGCTATATAGCTCAGTAAGCTGGAGCCTCTCTGACGCCTTGTTGACATATTGTCCCCCAGCCAACTCAGCTGCTGAGATACAACAAAAGAGCTTCACTATCTCAGCACTTTCATGCTATTTGAGAGGTCCCAGATGACAAATGAGTTTATGCTATGTATCTAGCAGCACTCTCTGCCTAAATAATCTGTTTATTCTAAATCCTTTTTATATAACAGTGGTTTATACTACAGTATGTAAAAAAGATGGAACCTCCAGGAGGAAAACTCAATCTATACAAATTTTATTTTTCAGCAAAGAGACTTCAAACTTCTAGTCATGCCATTTACCCTACTGTCTACTAAAATCACTTCTAAAATCATAATTTAATAGAAAAACAAAATAGAAGAAAAAAAAATCTAGTGTTGCAGACAGCAGCTGTACGAGTTCAGCTGTCTATTATATTTGCCAACATTCTGTTTCTGCCTCCAGTGTTTTACTAGGTTTGATGGCTTCGAGAGCCATTTTCCCAACATCAAGGGATCAAGACAATCAATAACAGGGAAAAGAAACTCAAGATCCAAACCTAGCCAACTGAGAATGGCACTTCCCATGCTTAATTCAAACTGTGGTGTTTCACACTGTCTCATGGAACACTGCCACATTATAAATTTACATTAATTTACACTTTAGATGAATTAGTAATTACACTCTATTTGATGTCCTCTAAACCAAGGTCACCAGTCTAGTTCCCACAGTTTTTACAGAATATTCCATTTTATTACTTCTACACACAGATCTCCAGTTGCACTAGCCAGCACTGTTATCCTACTAAATTCTTCACTTCATAACCTTCATTGTGTCTCAGTAAGAAAAGAAATTTTTGTCAGTGGAATTACTGACTATTAAAGCAAATTATCACCTTAACAAGCACTACAGAAATGTTCTTTTCTTCTTCCTCTTCTCTGTTGTAGCAGGATAAAAATCACAAGAAGACTGTACTCTTTGGAGCTCTAAAAGCCTTAAGATAAAAGCCAGTGAATAATATCAAGATAAAATTTAAATGTGAGGATGCACAGAGCAGATACTTTTTTCTGAATATTTTCTCAGCATTGGACAGAGTCCTCGGCCTTCGAGAATGTACCCAGATGCTTTCTAAACCCATGTAAACTTCCAGCATCCACAATTCCCACAGCAGCTGCACAGTCTGAGTATGCGATGAGTGAAGAACTACCCTCTCTTCTTTGTTCAAAGATTTTCTGTACTCACTTCCTTATGCTTTGGCACATCATGCATTATGAGCTGCTGTTTCAGCTCAGTAAATGGCACAGTATTTAAAAAAAACCAAATCCCTGTGAATGGTATAAAATACATGTGCTGATTACAAGAGCAGCGCCATACAACTGCAGCACAGGGGCAGGGAGGCCACCTAAGGACCACCACCCAAGGGTACATTCAGCTCTGCCAGACCTCATGCCTTGGGGCATTTTAGGCATTCCTACCTCCAAAACTGAAATGCCTAACTTTATCGCCTCTTAACACCAGGTAAAGTTTTGCATTAGACTTCCTCAAATCAATAATTAGTGCAGTTGTTTTCACTTCAGATACTAAATAGTTTTGTGCAGATATTGGAGAGATAACTAACAGTCAGATGATCACAGTGGCAAATACACACTCTCCCCCGATATCACCCCCCCAGAGAAGGGAATTTTTTCACCACAGCACAACTGTCAAAGCGAAGTTCATAAGCCAAATGACATGACGTAGGGAAAAACACCATAAGTTCTGGGTGCACAAACATCTTCATAAAAGGAATAAAGAAATAATATATGCAGTACTGCTTGCTTGGGAGCAGATATTCTCTGCAGTTCACACTTATCATGCAAGAAAGACACATTTCTCCAAATCAGTAGACTTTTTCCTTGGCTAATTAAAAACCAATGAAGCAGCCAATTAAATAAAACAGTGTCCATTGGGGGAGGGGTTTCAAAGGAGGCAAATGTTAACAGACAAAAAAGGGAATAAAAAATTCTTTGAACCAAGTATATACAGGATACCGTACTGCACACAAAAAGAAGTACAGACGAATATAAAAGAAACAAACCTGGCATGGGCATCTTCTTTTTTTAATTGTTTGGGGTTTTTTTTCTAAGCAGAAAAAAGCAGCAGGTACCAACTGAAGGCTAAGAGCAGAATAAGACTGCATATATGCTAAATGCTACAGGTAACATCAAGCTGCAGATATGGCAGCTGGATGGTCCCACCTGTGGGCAAAGTACCTTGTTGTTCCAGGGAACCAAGTTACAGCAGGCGCTAATGCAAGACTGAGAGGTGCAGTCTAACAGACTAGACTGTTGAGTGAGACAAAAAGAAACAAAGAGAATGAATGGTAAAAAGGGAAAGAAAAAGGAGTAAGAAAAAAAAAACACACAAGAGACAAATACAGTTAATATACACATGCATACATTTCAGAACATAAGGAGAACTGGAGTTTGAACATGACATTTCAAAACATCTTTTACACTGGTAAAACAGAGTAATACTGAATGACAGGAATAGCTCCCAAATTGTGTCACCAACAGCAGCATGTAAGATCCAAGGAAGAAGACTGGTCACAGTACTGAGATGTAAAATCCAGGTAAACCCATTTAGTCACCAACAAACTCAATTAGGATCAGCACTACACTGGAGCTTGGCCTGTGCTCCATTCATCTAACTTGTAAGAACCAACAATAAAAGAAAGGGCAGATCCAAACACTTAATTTTATATCAACTTCCCCTCAGAGACTCCAGCTTTCTGTGTTTTCTAATTTTGTTTATTCATTTTTGAGTTGGGCCTGCTTCTGCTTAGTGATTTTTCCTTTGGAACAGGCACATATTCAGCTTATCTTAGGCATTTCCTAAGATGCTGAACCAACGCGCTTAGCGGTGTGACTATTACCCTCTGCTGACAGACACCCACCTCCACAAAACCTGAAAATCCTTGAGGATCAGCACCTAGCCGTGGTTTCATATTGTCTCCCTTGTAGACAGACAAGCAAAATATCTGGCTGCGGTTTTTATTTTTAGAAGCAGATTAAAAATAACAAGGAAAGCTGGTTTTGTTTGTGATATCACCCACTCTTTTTTGCTGCAAGTTGGCAATTATATCAACTAAGAAGTTTATGTACAGGTATTTAAATAGGTATTCATTCACTCATCATTATTTTGCTGTTCCCAAATTTTAATTATTAAACACTGCATGTACAGAATTTTAATGTTGGCTTTTTTGCTTTGAATAGACAACAAAGCTATAAGGCTTTCATCTAGTGGTAAGGAGTTCACATTTTGAATCACTGGATTTTTGGTGACCCCAGCTCCACACTGTTACTGAAGAACTCTCCTGACAGCTGAAATATGACTCCCTCAAGGCATAAGACTTATTAGAATTACTTGGCTCTTTACCAGTAGGATAATAATTCAAGTTCAGAAATCTTTTGTGGTAAACACTCATTTAAAAAAAAATTAAACATTTACAACATTAAAAAAAAAAAAAAAAGCATCAATTAAATAGACATACTGGTCAAAAAATTCCACAAAAGAAAGTTATACAATATGAATGGAGAATCATGTTACAGTTTACAAGAAATTTATGTCTTTGTGAGCTAGAAATGAGAGTGGCAGGGTTAAAGCTAGGGTTCTGAGATAGTCAGTAACAGCCAAGACTGTCAGTTCAGCAGCTATCTTTCTCCACAGCTCTGAATCATTCTTTCAGCTATAATATTTAAAGGAACCTATTCCAATTTGAAATGGAAGTGCTATCCTATATTTAAAGCATACTTAGTTGGATTAATTTTCTCCAGAATGCACAGAAATTGTTAGTAACACATTATGTTAACACTCAAAAAACCCATAACCAAGAAAGGATGACAGCTCTTAGTCTCCAAGAATCCTCACCCGTTCTTAAACACTTTCATGCAAATTGTTTAAAGAAAAGTATATTTATATTTTTATATGTTACATTAGTTTTACATGTGCAGATGGTTATATGCTGCACAGCATTGGCCAGGACAAGTCGATGACACATATGTATGCATTTATGTGCAGTACATTAATAGCAACAAACAAGGCTTTCCCCAGTGGAAACCATAATTCCATTGATTTCAGCAAGGTTTTGCAAATTACCATTATAACGCATTCCACAGTATGAGTGTGCTTTACGTTCTCGGCTCACTGCCAGTACATACCACACACAGCTAAACAAGATGCTCTGACATTCCCTGCCAATACACAGATAAAATGCAATCACCACCTGGACAAGAGATTCTACATATTCCACAACACCTTTTATTATGTGACTAAAACCCATGGAGGATAAAACTGAAAACACTGTACCCTTTAAAATGCATTCTCAAGGTCTGCATACTTTGCTGGTAAGAGTTATTTGATCCATATAAAGAGGGACATATGGTTTAGTAACAATTCAAAGATATTAAACTGTGTTACAATCAAGGACATCCTCCCACTCTTGAAGCAAGAGCTGGTTTTGGCAAAGTATTCTAGAATATCTGTCTTGAAAATGCCAGGAGCTCTGGCATTTCAGCTTTAGACAGGCACGCTCCAGTGGATCTTGCCATCCACCCCAGCAGTAACATCCTAGACTGCTACACCAAAGACAGCTTTTCCTTCAGAGCCCACAGGCACAACAGGGTAAAAAGAGGAGAGCAGAATTTTTATTCTTCAGAACAGTAACACAGCTTACTAGTTCTGTAACTGAAATCTATATAAATTGATGTAGAAAGCAATATGGCTTCATAACTTTCTTAAAACTTGTGTCAACTGCTCCTTCTCTTTAATTAATTTATTTCTAGATTCTAAGCTAAGCACACTGAGAGCTGAAATGTGGGGATAAAAGCACGAAAATCATGAAGCAAACTGAAAGAAGGGCAATAAACCCAACTTAGTGGACAATCTTTTTTCTGGGTGCCTTTACCAAACAGTTGTGATGCATTAGGACAAAGCTCTACCTAACTGAATAACCACCTGTTTTAGCAATTCAAAGTGTGCACCTATCCAAGCTACAATTCAAGTATGCTGATGGCTGCTGAACAGCTCTTCCTGCTACTTGAACGTAAACACTTAGCAGCTAACCTTGCTGCTAAGGGGTCTTTCCTCCAGAACACTACCAAACCTCTTCCTGCTTTCACACTCTGAACATGCCAGTGGGAACTTTATACCACTGCATGGATGAATTGGGAGTTATAACACACCATGAAAGTCTGATGAACTAAAATTCACTGCAATTCAAAGAAATCAACAGCTCTGTGATCCTCTAAAAGTCCTGCCTTATTTGAACAGTGTTATGGCAGGCAATTAAACTGCACCAGGCAACTATTTTTTCCAGTGCTTTGCCCCCCACCCTTACCTTTTGTTCAATTTCTTCATAATCATCCTGATAACTTCCACAGATTGCACTGGAGGACGAGGAGAAGGTGGGGCCCTGAGAGTAATACTGCGAGCTCCGGTAGCCATCCCGCCGCAGCTTGTCACACTCTGCCAAAGGAAAGAGACAAAGGAGGTTAAATCATGGCAAGAGCCATTACCTTTTATGCTTGGTGTTCACTGGCATTTGAGCAAAGAATGTTTTTCTGAAAATGTTTACCGTGCATTAACATTGTCTGCCCCCAGTGACAGAACCCAAGGGTGCGTCCCTCATGTTTGTATCTCTATTTCCTCCTCCCTCACATGTGTGACATACGTAAGCCCACACATAGCGTATTAACTCAGGCAATGGCAAGCGCTTTGGAAAGAAGAGAGAAATAGATTTTTTTATTTATTTAAGTGAGGTCTGGCTCGGTGTCTTGACAGATGGCAGCATCTTACAGGATGGGAGACGGATGCATGCAAGTAACTCCAGGGGTCTCATTTGCCAGGCCGGTAGATATCTATTATATGCCTTACACTTGAAATGATGATGATGTTGCTCACTACTCAAGCACCATCTGCTAAACAACTTTGGCAATGACCACTTGCCTTGTCTTCCGTGGAAGAGACCATTTACTGGGATTTTGGAGAGAGGAGTGCAAATCACAGAGATCTCAAAAATCTTGTGCTGCTGCACAACACATGTAGTTTAATACTACAGAGTTTCTAAAGTTCAGAAAGAATTCAGAGCAGACATGCATCCCCACTCACAATAGCCAAAATACCAGTCAGCATCACATCCCCCTCACCAAGTTTTCCACAATCATCTTCCTGCCTCCTAATTGATATTCAGTGTGATTGTGCTAAAGAATAACAGACGCCAGAGCATAAGGAAAAATTAAATGTTCAAGATGCGTCAACCAAACTTATCAGACCAGTTAGCTTCACGTTTCCAAAGACAGATATCTGAATCTGTTGAAAGATGATGAAAGCAAGAAGAAAATTAAGTATTTGGTGTATTTCCATTTAAGGAACTGAAATATCTGCACAATACACAGGCATTATCACAACATAAAGTGCTTTTATCATCATCTGCTGGAGAAGGCCTTTCTGTGATAATATCACCTGTCTGCTATCTTGATCTTCTGAATAACCCCTAAAATAGGAAAGACACAATGCTTATACCAAGGGTAAGGTTTTAGAAAGGCTTTTGCCTGGCAAATCATTAGGTGAAGTTACGATGTGCAACTCCAGCATACATATCATCTGTTATGCTCAGATGCTTCTGAGACCAAGGTCTGGAGGACTTGCGCTGACAGGTTAACTAACCTACAGCAACCACAGATCTGCGAGGATTTAATCAGTAAGGATTTAATCCCCTGTATCTGCACGTGAACACTGAGGAGGCAAGCTCATAAGCCATTTCCATTGGCTCTGGACACGTGTCCTTGACTATATATCCCTGTGGTGTCAAATGGGAAGTATGGCAGGAGCCTTTCTTTCTCAAATTCAAGGATCAACAGGGGCAGTGTGGGTTTTAAAATCCAAATCAATGGCTTTATCTCAGGAAAAGAGGGCTGGTAATCCTGTTTACCCTTTCCACATGTGTGAGCATGCTGACACTGTGCACATCTGGCAAACTGGTGCCGTACTTCAGGAGGGGAGTGAAAAATGACTGTCATCAACCGCAGCAAAGCAAATTCCTCCACCACCGTTCCAAATTTGGTACTGGATCCAGCCAGATCCAGCACATAGTACTCACAGATGTGAACACCCTGATGTGTTGTTTGCTGACTTGGGCTACAAATGAACAGGGTAAGCAGACTGTGGCACAACAAGACAGCCCAAAGACATGCATCAACTTGTAGCATGGGTTAACATGCTAAGTTGTCAACTTAGACACTGCCACTTTTACCTTCAGAGGAATCATTAATCACTGCAAACAAACATGAATCCATCCTAAGGGGTGCCTAAGAATGCAGTTATTTTTCCTCCCATTTTTGGACTAAGGTTTAGGGTCTTTGCTGGCTACTCCTGCAACTCTCCAGTATCAGACATCATGGCACACCCCAAAAAAAACCTGTGGTGGTTTGACCTGGGCTAGATGCCAAATGTCCACTAAAGCTGCTCTATCACTCCTCCTCTGAAGAGAACTGGGTGGGAGAGAAAAAATATAACAAAAGGCTCATGAGCTGAGAAAAGGACAGGAAGATATCACTCACCAGTTAAAACCACAGGCAAAACAGTCTTGATTTAGGAGACTTAGCTGAATTTAACACCAATCAAAATAAGATTGTGATAATGAGAAGTAAAGCAAATCCGAAAAAACACACTCCACCCACTCCTCCCCTCATTCCCAGGGTTAACTTTATTCCCAGTTCTCTACCTCCTCCCCACTGAGCAGTCCAGGTAGATGGGGAATGGAGGTTATGGTCAGTTCATCATGTTGTTCCTACTGCTACTTCCTCCTCAGGGAGGTCATTCCCCTGCTTCAGTGTGGAGTTCCTTCCATGGGAGACAGTCCTCTAGAAACTCTCCAAAGTGAGCCCTTCCCACAGGCTACAGTTCCTCACAAACTGCTCCAGCAGTGATTTTCCTATGGCTGCAGTCCTTCAGGAACAGTCTGCTTCAGTGTGGATTCCCCACAGGGTCAGAAGTCCTGCCAGCAAATCTACTCTTGCTTGGCCTTCTCTGTCCATGGATTCTCAGGGTCTGCTCCTGTGTGGGCTTCCCCATGGAGTCACAGTTGTCACAAGACTCTTCTGGTGGTGACAGGCTCTTCTGGAGCGAGACAGATGAATGCTCTGATATTAACTGCTTGACATTATTTATTTTCCTAACCAAGAAGGTGAAGATGATGAAAAGTGCAGCTTGTGAAGCCCAGAAAAGCTCCAAAAACTTAAGGGAATCAACGCTGAAGGTCTCAAGTCCATCACAAGTTCAAGTGGACTGTCAATAACAACCTGTCACCATATCAAGCTCACAACCTCACACTGTCCACAACACAAAATCCATGCAACTTCAGAAGTTATTGCAACAATCTTGCTGATGAAGCCAAAACTGCCAAAAACTGCTAGGTGAAACCGAGAAAAAAAAAAGCGGTTTGTCCCAAGAAGAGTTCTTCTATTAATGTACTGTAACTGTGCATACTGTAGCACAGCAGGAAACACGCTGTGGATGGCACCCAAGGCCAACAAACCTCACCAGAGGCTTTAGGCAGGTATTTTTTAGTTCATGCTGCAACAGCCTACAAGCACAACACAAGGTCAAATATTGCACCCGACTGAAGGTACTGTCACTGCCAAACCAAGGGTGGGAACTGCTGTTCTGTGGAAAATGGAATTGTAAAGAATTCTCAAAAGCCTAACTGAAAGCTCACATAGTCTTGAACATTTGTATGCAAACTCTAAGATAAGGTCTGCTGACTTCTGGGACAGAACAGATATTATTGAGAAAGAAATTCAACCAGAAACAAGTTTCAAAACATGGCCTTACAAACAGAGCAAATATGTGAGAAAGTTAAAACTGTGAAAAATCCATTATAGTAAGACCACATGAAGTAAAAACAATCATAATTAGTGTTAAAAGTATTAGCAACATTGTATGGCAAAAACTAATCAGCTGAAAAACATTTATAATATATTATAACCAAGACATAATTTAGCTTCTGATTGACAGGCATTGTATATAACATCTTCTGTATCTCACCCATCAATGAGACTAATAATAGAATAAAGTATTTTAAAACACCTCTCAGCTGCCCCATCTCTACTAAAGCTGAGTATTTTTTAATCCAACGCTGTTAAAAACTGTTCTAGCTGGAGGCTATTCCCCTCTATCGCCTTACTCTTATTAGAGGTGCACATTGTCTTCTGGAAGCAATCAGGTTCATATTTTTCAGATACAGGGGTTTTATTTTTGTAAAATAATTACCAATGAAGAAGCTAGAGACACTTACTCTAGGAAGTATATATACTTACTCTTGGAAAGACTCCCTTCTTCCCAGAGGAGCAATACATTGTCCTAGTCTGACAATCCCAAACAGAGAAGAGCACTAGACATTAAGTGAAAAAGTTCCTACAGTTATGCATTTTGTTTCAGAGATGTCTGTACTGAAGTTGACAAGGTAACAGAAGGATCCATACTGCTCCAGTTATTAAAAATCTTCCTTTTAAAGAATGACAACACACTAGTGCCAGCTGAATCAGAGACATACACACTCTTGGCTGCCATTTCCCACATTATACGACATACAAAACTGTGCACAGCACTTCCATATTTCCATCATGAACTGCCAGGTCAAACCCCAGGACACTTCATCAGGCAGGACACAAACATTCGCTCCTGAGGATGCACTTGCCAGTCCAAATCTGCAGCACATGCTGCAGACAAGCTCAAAGTCATAATTTTCACATGTATCTCATCTGAAATGTACAACAATATGATTATGCTCCAGATGAACTGATTTTTGCTCACAGAAATGTTAAATCCAGGAAAATCAGGAAAGTGTTAACGCCTTGGTAACAACTGCAATTGTGGCTGCACTGGGTAGTGCCACAACTCAAAGTCTGAAAGTACCTCCCCCCTTCAGCTCCTGACTGCTTCTGGGGCTAAGTGCACAGGGACATTATTGCTTGTCACCTTTTGTTGCCCTATTAGTGCTTTACTGGCTAGGTGAAACCATGTATTAGTTCTTGTTTTCTTTCTATACTAGTGATAAATTATATTTCAGAACCTCCTCTGAATCAGAAGCATCGCTTAAAAATGACTGTCATTAGATTATATTATAATTTATTTCCACTTACATGGTACAAGTGAAACTTGAAATTTTTCCTGGAATTTTTCCTTGTGTTTTGCTGTTCACAGGGTGGTTTTAGTTAAGCATGAAGAAAGTGTGTGGGAAAGGCAGTCAAGGCCCTTTTAAAGGGCCCCTCATCATTTCCACAGTTATTAGAACAGGCTGCGGGAAACACAACGAAAGCAAATGTGTTAAAGCTGTCAGTGCCCAATACAATCACACTCTATACCCAGACACTTGCGTATTTGCTCAGGATTGCAGTATTGCAGCCTTTGCTAAATCTTGGCATCAGACACAAGTCTGCTGGGGACATGTCCTGCACATCATCCTTCTCTGCTCTCTTCCCTCCTGCTAAATAAGCTGGGGAACAGGCAGGTATCTGCCACAGCAAACTGATAGCAAAGGCTCAACCATGCGCAATTCTGCCCCAGAGTTTTGAACCACAGGCACTGAACTGAGCACTGTTGTGAATAACTCAACCCCTCCACATACAAGCTTACAGCCTTTGTGACAGACTGTCAGGGCACATGTATTAAAATACCTCTGAGGCCTTTCAGCCCAGATCTCTCTATTTCCTACAAGGAACCTGCATGTGCCTCTGAGTCGGTAACACACCCTTAACAAGTCTCAAACACAGAGGCAATTTACTGCTTTTCCAACAACTGAAACCATATCTTCACATGATAATTTGAGCCACACATCACGGGAGTGAACAGAAGGCAGAGCACTGATACTGCAGTAATTCGTCTGACATGGTATTACCATGGTAAAGCAGGATTAACGTTTACCTTGTCAGACCTGAACGCCACACCGTGCCACGACAGATGGAAGACTGGGTTTGCTGGGAGGGGACAGGATGCACTGGCTCTTTTCCTCTCCCTTAACCAACCTTGGTAACATTTCGTACCTACTGAGCTTCCTACCTGCAAAACTTGTTGCCGTATCTTGAAGGAAAGGAAACACAAAGGAAAATGCATTACCCTGTCAGAAGCAGAACTGGTCAGAGGGGCATGGATTCAGTTCTTTTCAGAAGTCGTACTTGATTTTTTTCTTACTGTAAATAAACTGTGCAAGAGTGTTACTTTTAACAAGCTTCTTCATAAAACAATTACTTTGCCTGTCACTATTAGGGTGCCCCATATACACCTGTCTGCAGAGAGAAAGCCTCCAGGTTGTTTCCGGGGTTTTAGAGCCCATCTGACCCTGAGACCTCTCCCTAAGGCAAAGCTCCAGCAAGAGCACAGAGCCACAGCTTTATGCCACCACCCTGGACCAGTCCCTCACGTCTCAGGCCTGAAAGTGCACCCATCACTAAATTAGCCCTAATGAGATTACTCAGATTACTCCTGTAAGCAAACACTGCTCACATGACTTAAGGCAGGATCAGGCCTTAAGATCTGTAGCTGTCTACATCCACTCAGGCACACTCTCACAAGCATATACTGAAAAGTCTAACATTAAAAAATTAAAATCCACATTTTAAAATATTTATTAGTAACCAGCAAAAGCACTGGTTAAAGAATTAAAGTACCATGATATTGACTAGTATAAGCTTAGAAACTTGGCATCCAAGTTATTCAGACATCTAAATAGCTCCAAATAGCTCGGAATAACTACCCATCTCATTGCATGGGTCAAGCAATAAAAAGACAGGAAAATCATACCTTGGAAACATCTCAATTTGCCCTGTATGCAAGAAAAGGACCTGGAACTCAAGGCTAATTGCCAAAATCCAAAGAGAAATAGAAGTTGGACTAGGAGCAGATGTGCTGCCTGCTTGGCAGAGCTGCCCAGAGCTGCTGAAAAACAAACTCCCAGGTAAAGAGGTAGAAAGGAAAAAGACCAGCACACACATCACTTATTTTTATGCCACCTCTTGCTGTCTCCTTGTCAGCAAGAAGGGACATGTGACGAGCTGACAGCTTCATCTGCATGCTTGAAAAACTATCTCAGCTGAAGTCTGTGTGACTTCTTGGCAGAGCCTTTCATGCTGTAACTTGTATATTTCTATTTTTTTTCTTTTTCTTTACTATGGAGAGGCTATTAACTGCTCAAGTCAGCTAAACTGCCAATTACAGAAATAAATCTGCTGACTAGTATATTAAAACACATTTATCCATTCACTGCACATATCACTGGAAAACCACGCAACTCCCCAGGGTCAGAAGTCTTTTTTTTTTTTTCTCCAGTTCTCAAACATATTAGTTAACTTCTGTAAATATCCCCAAACCATCTTCCTCCCTAAGTCACAACTACAAACACTGTCTTACAAGTACCTTTTCAAAATTTCACCTAAAATCAGACTTACTGTAGTATAGTACAGATTTGTCTTGTAAATGCAAACTGTTTAAAATTACCTCTTACTTTACAGGTGACACTGCACTATAATAACCAAAGTATCACTGTTTTTGATTTTAAAAGAAATTACTTTCACCACTGGTAAGTAACTACATATAAGTTACTCGAATTTGCTTTTCGAGTTAGTTGAGACAACTAAGATCTTGTGGATTGTGACAGACAGGCGTGGGTGTCAAAGACCTGGATTTCTGAGCTGGCATTGCTGCATCTGAGCAAATCACTTTGGGTTAGATCCAGTCAAGGACTTACATCCTCCAGACAAACAGGGCATGATCTAAATTTCACATATGTGCCTCCTAAATTCAGAGTCCAAACAGGTACATACACACAGCCTGCAACATACGAACACAGAAAGGCTTCTAAGGATAAATCCAGCTAAGGAAGAACTAGAGATGCTATAACTCTCATCATCATCACACCAGTAATGGCCGGCACTGGGTCCAATGCTGCAGGCCCTTCTCATGAGGGGCAAGAGAACCTAACAGGGATAGCAACAACTTTGCTTCTACAGACGATGTGCTTTCACAAGTTAAAAGTATTTTTCATTTAGATACAAATTCAAGTTCTTTACAAATGAGGCGAGCACAGGCTAAATCTCCAGCTTCCTAATGGTGTACTAGGAACACTAAGCAAAAGGTTGTCACAGCAGAGCTGTGATTTGTTTGGGACGGTCATATGGTCTGGTGCTAAGTACTGAAACACACTCTGAGCACTGAACCAGGATCTCTTCAAAGGGCACAGCTGCCTCTCTCCCTGCTCACAGCACTGTGCTGTGGATAAAACCAAGGTAACACTCGACTGTGCAGTTAACTGGGAAATTTCAGGGAGGTAACTTTTCAAGATAAAGGGCTTGTTGAGAATGATTATGCCTAGGACCATAATTAAAACAGACACCCTAGTTCAAAGGTTTCTTTGGTTAGTAAATCTAACTGAAATTACTACCTTTCACTCTGTTGCCCTTTATGATTCCCTCACTTGTAAACTGGGGTTAAGAATGCACACTTCTCTGTGTGTAGTTGAGACAGGCTATATAAAAGCTCAGCTGTACAAAGGTAATCTTGTTTCTCACAAATATGTCAGGTTAAATATGACTTCAAAAAAGGCAGCCCAATTTAACTCCAACACAGCACCTATTTTTGCCCCTGGATCTAAATTTGCAGCTGATAGCTTGCCTCTACCACTTCACATTCCTCCCAAAAATTCACTCAGCCTGGATCATGTCCCATTTTCTTTAAATGCATAAATCCCCATATCATCTGCAGAACTTGACTATCACAGAAACTGCTTCTATATCAAAGCTTTAAAATATGTTGTAAAGCCACAGTTATGACGCACTTGTGTAACAACTGAACTGTAACCAATGCTGACTGCAAAGCAAGTTCATGAACTTCAGCTGTGATATATACTCAGCGCACCATTTTATTCAGACTCCCAGTTAAATGGGTCAGGGACTTCAACAGATGGAGTACTGTTGCCACCCAGCTGAAAAAACTTTGCTTAACAGCTCAATCTAGGTGCTTTGGCTACTACCAGCCTTTGTCAATCCAGCCAACTTCCTTATTATTCTCATCCCTTGCCCCAAAATGCATACTGATATTTCTGTATCTTTTATCAGTACATACAGAAAAGACCAAAACAAGCCCAGAGTCAGTGAACAGAGGTACCAACATACTTCTTCCAAAAGCACCATTTAAAGTGGTAAATGGAAAAACAAACAAAAAACCCACCAGCAAAACTTAGTTGTTTGCTTCAAAGCTGTCTTACTTGATGAGTAAGTATTTGAAAGGTCCATTAGACTTTTCTAAAGACTATTTTGCATATTCTCCCTCATGAATTAGCAGCCATGCCCAGCCACACAGGTAGGTTTCAAGGACAGATGCTGTCCAGAGTTACCCAGAAACAAAGATGTCTTGGGCTCCAAGGGGATGGAGGTAGTCCTAACACAGGGCTGCTGGCCTGTGACAGAGAAATATGTTGCCATAGGTACCTCAAAGAAGTCTTACTGAAAGTGAACAAATGTATTTATATTAGGTCTATTTTTCCCCCACACATAAATGTTGGGAAGCATGTCCTGCCATGGTAATTGGAGGCCGGTTGGGCTGGGAAGCCCACCCTTCCAAGCAGCCTCAGGGCTCAGCTGTACAGACACTTACAGCACCACAAGGATGGGGCATGGAAATGCAGCATCAAAGGAAAGCCATCGCACAGATTTATTGTGAAGAGTCTAAATCAGATGCAAATGTTTAAGAAGGATCCAAATCAAAAGGAACTCCTAAATTTCAAAATTCTATTAACAGGGTCAAGTAAATGCAAATACATTGATCATTCTCTTATTTTCTTGGAGCTTTTAAAAAAAACAAATACATTTAATACCAATCTTTAATTCCCCAGGTGATCTGCATGATTTAGCTATACAGAAAACCTTTCTAATGGCACCAAAATGCAACAGCCATGACAAATTATATTTGTTAACAAGCTGTCACTAGGGAGTGCTCAAAATAATTATCACCGTTTGTCTCAAGTTGATTTAAATTTCTGCAAGTGCTTTATACAGCTGCATTTGAGAAGATTTCTTAAGTACAACGGTGTATTTGCCTCCTTTTCTGTCTTTGATGCCTGCATTAAAATAACATTCCCTGCTTTTTCTCTAGAATTTTTTATGGATATTTGTTGTTCCTTAAACAACTGAACACAGCTCATGTAAAAATACAAAGGGATTTTTCATCATTTTTTCCCCTAGGACATTTTAAATGTAAAGCTATCTCAAATGCTGCCAACAAGCACATAATATCCTAAATCTAAGAGAGTAAGGAGGAAGAAAAGCAAAAAGGAAATCAACTGGAAGTTCAATAGTCCTTGTGATGGAAGTCGCTTTACCTAGCACTTAAATAACAATGCTACAGACAGTTAACAGTTTCAATTTATTCTTTCTGCTAAAGGCATGGATCTGGAATGGGTTCAATAATCCTTCAAGTATAGCTTCCTAAAAAACCACATTCATCTAGTTTAAGAAAAAAACCCCAGTATTATTTTGAAACAAATTTTATATTCTTTAAACCCTTTCACTGGAATTGTTTTCACTGCTCATGTGTATCATGCAATCAATTTACATATAATGACTCTTTATGTATTTACACTCAGCACTACACTATATAAACTAAACCTAAAATAGGCAACCTAGATGCTTCCAAGTAGCTCAATTATGCAGCACAAGACCACATTTCAAACACATGCATTGTAGCCTCTTGGTCAAGTTTTCTGTTTTGTTTCATTTGAGTATTTGCTTTTAGAAATTCCTTATTAGAAAGGCCAGTTGGAGTATGGAACTTCGCCAAAATCATCAACAGATGTAAGGTGAATTAATTCAGTAAAAGTAAAAAAAGCAGGATACAAGAGCAGAAGCTCTGATACTAACTTGACAATTGAAACTACAATAATGAAAAATAAGGTGACTTCTATTTTTTGATTTTATAGCTCCAAGGCCTTTCAGGAACATATGGTCTACTCCCGGCCTTTAACGGCCTTTTAGTTCATTAAGGTTTCCAGTTGGTAGGAAGTTCACATTTTGATGTCTCTCTGAACCTGAACCAGAGCTATTGTCAATATGAAGTGGTTCCCCCTATTTTGTAGCTCTTTAATGAAACATAAGATTATTTTAAGTCCATAATCTTCTCAGCAGGATTACTGACTAGTAGGTCTGACCCTAATATTGCTCATCTGAACAGTGATCTGGCAGATGCACTGAGAAAACAAAGGCTAAACACATACCTGTCTGGAGGGTCTTGTAGCAAGAGATAATAGAGGCTTTATGACTAACTACTTAAATCCTGTTTTATTTGACAATGCTAACCAGATGTCTTCTGGAAAACAAATCAAGTGTTTCAATCACTGCTGCTTAAATACATTCCTTGAATTTGGCCAACAAAGCTAAACAGAAGCTAGAGTCAGCCAAATCCAGCTCTTCTGAAGATGAGATAATAAATGAATCATCGCAGACATTGGAACAATGAGCCCTATATTATGTACATAGCTTGAATCAACACAATTACCCTGGGGGGAGGGCACAAAGTACAGGCAGTTGTGCAGGAAGTTTCAGCAGTTATAAACTGAAAAGGGGTATGAAAATTAGCATATAGACTGTTCCCACTATTTACAGCAACATCTTCCTCAGTACATATCCAACACCTGTTGGACAGGATAACCAGTCTGGGTAGTGACCAGCAGTGTGTGACAAGACACTGCCCTCATCTGCAACTTCAACAGTGCAGAGAGTGTCCATAAGACTCTTCGGGAGTTGGAGCGCTCTACATTGCTAACTGCAGGAACTGGAAGACAAGTGCCCCATGGAAATTACACTACATATGCCCTGCTCTGCTTCCCATCACTGCAACTGGCACATATCCACTTTGAAGGAGAATTTAGAACAGTTCAAAAAAAGTAGAAACTAAGAGTTCAGGTACATGGTAAGAATCCTTTTTTTCTCTTCCTTCACTTTGTCATAGCTTGCAAGATTATTCAAGGCCAATGTATTCCAGATTAAACTTTAGGCTTTCCTTTTAGGACATTGGACCTTCACCTGTAGCACACTGTTAACGCTGCAAACCTGCTCAGAAGGTAAAAAGGCACAGTTACCATACACACCACACAGTTAAGCAGAGCAACACTTAAAACAATGCTGTGTCTCCTTCCCCATGTTCATGCTTCACGCTTTACTGCTTGCCAATTTTAGAGTATAACACACTTCACAAAAATGAGGATTAGCCTCAATTTACTTCTACTACCAAATATTTGTGTCACTGCTATGTACTACAGCTGTTCTATCTGTGCTCCCAGCTGAAGACCACTGTACTTCAGGAACTTCCTCAGATACTGGTTCTTCAAATAGGACCATGCAACGAGCCAGATCTGTCAGTGATGGGAGCTCGTTTACAGTGCTACCCTCTTGACTCTGGCTGAACACCCACTGAACCTCTTGGCATTATGGACCAAGAACACTGTAGTAGGAAACACTGCAGTATGTGACACTGGGCCCTTCAGCACAGACGACAGCCTGCCTTAAGAAACAATGCCACTATGAACAAAATCAAACTCACAGCTCTGCTACTGCCCAGACCAGACTCTCAGTGCTAGTCTAGACACTCAGCAGACACTAGGAACATGAGACTAGCCAAGTCCAATAGTCCTTCAGCCTTGGAGCAGAGCACACAGCAAGGGAACAGGATTGATTTGAGGATCCTGGTCCCATGCAGAGCCTCAGCTCTTCCTTCCCATCTGTCATCCTCATCTCCTGTTTTCATGACTTTCTAGGACACAAAGCACAGAGTCACATTAAGATTCTTCAGTGGTTAATACTGTTTTGTTTTTACCTGAACATATGTATTTTGGGAAAAACTATTCATGAAATGACTGTGAAAACATTAGGAAGAGGCCATATAGGACAGGCTTTCAGGAAAGGCCAGCCAGAGCAGCTTGGCCCTGAGGGTAAGAAAACATGCATCTTGCACAGCACAAACATGCATCCTGAATAGCACGTGTCAATCCATCTGCCAGCAGGCAGTCTTTCCTTTGGGGAAGGTCCTGGCTCCTTCCCCAAAGAAAACGAGGGTCTGCTTTATCCAATGCAAATGAAACACTACGAAGAAATACTATATCTACCACCACAACCCAAGAACTGCATAATTTTCTAAACATTTATACCAAATTGCAATGGTACCATGACTGTGAAGTGCAGCTGAAGTTACTCTTCTTCCCTAGCCATCGTACTAAGCCACTGAGACCTTTCACTAAAAAAGAAGTAACACAGCCTGGATTATTAAACCAAGCCACTAGTTTTAGTCAATAACAACTTTTAATATAGGATACTAAAGCAACTTCAGTTCTCAAGAATGGAGACTATACATCACAAACTTCCCAGGTTCCAGGTGCTTCATTTTCCAATTCAGATTACTGGACAATACTGCTTTTTGAAACTTCAGAGGGCAGCAGAGCACCTGCATGCCTAAAGGATAAATAGCTTTACCTCAGTTATGAACACATTTGAATGCAAGATTTCACCACTTACACTCGAAAGTAACTTCATAAAGGAAAAGCACAGTATTTCCCCTTAATTTCAGAAGCATTTCCCCTTAATTTCTAATAGCCTAGTTCATAGGCAAAAATCTAAAACATCTCCCTGTGCAAGATCCACTGTCATATACTGCATCCATTTCCATAGTGCTGATACGCACAAGACATACCAATATATAATATACAAAGTAAAATAATCAACTGCACAAAATTTATTTTCCTCCTCCAAACACAACACTGCTTCCTGAAATAGCATGCAGAGATCAGCATACGGTATACTTAACTTTTTATTCTTAAACAAATTTAAGCAGCAATACTAGCTTCTGTTTCTTAAGTGGTACTTAAAAGTTTATTCTAAATACAGACAGCTTCTCATTTATTTCACTAGATTTTTTTTTATTAGACCCACGCTGTAAAGAATTTGCTGTTAAAATTGTATCAGAACAGATAGTTTGTCCTCGCACTGAGTGTCTTAAAAGCTAGCCAGGATTCCATCTGGTCACTATTAGATGGGTGAAAATACCTTGATAGAAATACTTAGCTTGAATGATTTTTAAAGATTTTATACATTTGATACTCTGACAGGTGGTTTAAATGTGCTCTACACGTGAATTACTATTTGTTTCCTAAGTTTTATACTTCCTTTTCCATTCCCAGGGGAGCCACATGTGTAGAAACAAATTAATAGTCCTCAATCAAGCTGATATAGCTGATATGTACCAACAACATCAGCTCCCATAATATGAGCAAGAACAGGACTGGAAAACTTTCAAACACATATTTTGATGGTATGAACAACAGCTGCTAACTTAGTCCTCAAGACCTCATTATCAGGTTCAAGGGGACCACCAGAGGTTCTTTCTTTCTTCCCAACCTCCTCTGAAGATAGGACTAAATATACACAAATGATTTTTGAGTAGTGCTTTTCTGACCTATTCTTAAAAACCTTAAATTATTTCAGAGCCCCAAAAATTTATGGGGGGCATTTAGATATCTTTGCCCTTATATTTCTCCACTGCTGTTCATGTCCACTGCTTCATTTCTGACTTAGCATAAAACAAAAATTTTATTCTACTTCCTTCCAGTTTCCATTTGTTGTCACCATTTTTTTGGAGACAAAAGTGATTCATCTCACCTTCTGTACAGAATGTAGTGCATTTTGTCATCCAGTGTTATTCCTTCCCCACCACCCATATAGCATGCTGGGTCACATACCAGTACCATACTAGTAGTATGAGTCCTACCGCTCCGCGGTTTACCTCAACCAAAGAATCTGAAACACCAATAGCATGGCACACGGCAAGCTTTATCATGAGACCAAGGCATGCAGAACTGAAGTCCCCATGGTGCTTCTCATAAGACTACTTTTGTGTTACGGTCACATAATTCCTTTCTACCTACTAAGAAGTTGTAGAAAACTTTGTTTTTCCTAAAGAAACAAGTGGAAAAGCAGTTCAGCTGTTGTCAAAATTATGTCACAATTCCTACAGTGCTTTTACACTGAATGAAACTCCGCTCCGCATATAGAACTTTTAACTCAGATCTCCAAGTATAATCAGAAGCACCAGTGAATTCCTGATTTCACACTGCTGGCTGAAGCAGCAGCACAGTAAAAGTGATAAAACTTCAGCCAGTGCCTCTCTTACTACCATCCATGCTGTAGCTTCTCAGGCCAGCTCCAGGCAACAGCAAGCAGTCATTTTAAAACTGCACTTAAAGGAAGAAAAAGGTGGCTCAAAGAAAGACCTTGAGGTTAAACAAATGAGTAAGTAAATAAATAAATAACAAAGTCATGTTCACTAAGTCAGCAGTATGAGGTCTGGTGAAGGTATCATCACAGTTTCTCCTGTCAGTTACTACCCTGGAAGGACAAAGCTGAAAACTCACTTCATTACCAAGCAGTCCCACACTATGTACACAAGCCAGTTCATTTAACACAAATGGCTAACTAGCAAATTGTAGTAATAATTAATAGCTTCTTTTTTATAATGAGCTGCACCTCCAGAGAAAAATCCCACTAGACCAAAACAACTTCAGGGGTGTAAGAGGAGGAAGCTGCATACATTACTTGGTTTCACACAAATGTATTAGATAGAAATTTCTTTAAATAGAACATGAAACTGCAGCAGATACATTTCTGATAAAACTCAAGAAAATCGGTGCATTTCAGTTTGTCTGTTCAGGTTGGTGGTTTTTTTTTGTGGGTTTTTTTGTTTTGTTTTGTTTGTTTGTTTGTTTTTTTTACAACAGTCCAGAACAGAGAACAAGAAAAAATATTAGAATGAGTGGTTAATGTTCACAAAAAGCTAACAACTATCAGTATTCTTCTTAATCTAAAGCAGGCAAATTTTTTTATTTGGTAAAGGACTGTAAGTGTCACAACAAATATTTCAAGGCTAAGGAACTGCACAAATGTATTAATTCAGTAATAAGTATAGAAGTCATACAGGCTATCTGCTGAGCCACGCAGGAGACAGTAACGCTGGCTGTCAAGACATCTCTATTAAATGATAACAAAAAGCACCCAGTAAGAGCCAGTGAAAATCAATTAACTGGGGAGACGCCAAGAGAACTAAAATATGGTCAAACACCTCTCTATTCAGACATACAAAATCAAGCTTTCTTCAAATCTAAAAAGCAGAAATGTCATGTTAATCAAATAAAAAATACAATATTCTTTTAAATCAGGTTAACTTTGCAAGGTATCAAGTACTTGCAATTCCTGCTGAAACAAAAAGGGACTCAAACAAGTTGGCTCTTTGCAGGGCAACCCCCTTTGCTGAAGTGTGTAAAGAAAGTACACCATAAAGCTAGTGTAAAGAAAAATCTAGTTCAACCATTTCCAGAACATGAACATTATACTGTTATTTTAAACTCTATGTCTGGCCCAGGGACAGACATTCTGCAGGCCTCCTTGCTGGCTGCATGTCTTTGTTCTCATGGCTGCACTGACACAACACAACGCCTCCCACAACAGACTGCACAGGTACAGCCCCAGTGAAGGTACTGTGGGTAAAAACTGGGCCTTAAAAATATGCTGAACACTTCTACAAGAAAGCACTTTAATTACTGGAAGAATCCTTGTGAGTGCCCTGTTCCCTATTTCCCTTTTCTGCCCTCAGCACCTTTTCCAGCTTTTCACAAGCAGTCACAACCCTGGAAAAGACACTGTATAACAACAGAAGAAATCACTAAATGAAACACCTGGGTTTTTTTTTTACGCCACAAATGGACTAACTCTGGACTCACTGAAATTGAAGGTACCCTTTTGGAAACACTCCAAAGACTAAACAGAAATGGCCAAGAGACACTTTTCTATTTTAGAGTGCTCTGTCAGGTAACATTTTTACTCATTTCTTCATAGCAAAGTAATTTTTCTCTGTCCCTTCCTTTGAGTGGGAAAATCCCACTAATGTTCTCTCTGTGGTACAGAAAAACTAGTAAACTTCTTCCAAAGCCTGGAATTTGGATATGTTTGCAAAGAGTGGCAAAAAGTACTGTCATTTTAGGACATGTCTGTGTCAGCAGCAGCGTCTTACCTCTCAACACTGACTTGAGGTTCAGCTTGGCTTGTCTGTGCAGGTCCTCCACACAGGGTGGTCTTGAGGAGGGTAGGAAGACATTTTCCTGCTGGTGCCAAGGAGCAGTGTAGTGCACACTCCATCTACTCTCTTCATCTAGGTTGGAAACAGCTGCAGAGAGACACAATAACAAGAAAATTGCAGATTTTATTATTGCAGATAGCTCTATCATGAAATCCCACATGTAAGTTTGCCACGTTATCTAAAAAGGAAAGAAGCATCATTTGCCACTGTAGACCCACCAAAATACTCCTTACAACCTCACTTCCATGACAGTTAAAAAACCCTTCCTTTCATTTCTACTCTAAAATTATGTTCTGTAGGAAACACCATTTGCACCATTTTAATACTTACTGGTTTATTTACCCTAAACTTGAAACTCTATTC